>CAIGQZ010032594.1:9867931-9904391 GCA_903798205.1 Danio tinwini
TATATATATATATATATATATATATATATATATATATATATATGTATGTATATGTATGTATATGTATATAACATATATATGTTTAATTAAGCAATAATTAAAATAAACATTATAAAAAGTCTATAGTTATGTTTAAAAACGTTTAGGTTTGATCTTAAATAACTGTGTGAATTCTAAGTGTACCAGGACTAAATTTATCATTCTGTGCAAGTTACAAGTGTGAACACAATTTTAATTCTAATACTATGAACCGAATTCTTTTCAATCATGAAGATGATTTTAAACGTGACTTGTTCTTTTTGTCCGCCTGCAGACTGTAGTGTTGAGTTTACTCATGCGTTCCATTGGGAACAAAAACACAATTTTGCTGGGACTGGGATTTCAGATTCTGCAACTCGCCTGGTACGGGTTTGGATCAGAGCCATGGTAAGATGAACAAATGATTACAGATTTTTTTTAAAAGCAAGTAAATAAAATACTAATGCGTAATATTATGTGTATACGGTTTACTAAACCTATTGGCAAGAATTCATGTAGAACAATGCAAGTAATTCATAAAATTAATAATTGTTGGTAAAAGTACTTGGAAGATTTTCGTACTGATCATCATACTGAAACAAAAGTCTGCAGCAACTTCCGTTCATGTGGAATTTAAGGGAATAATTCACACTAAAATGACTAAAATTGGCTGTTAATTTAGGCCCCGTTTACACTAATATGTTTTAGTTTTAAAACGCATAAGTTTTGCTACAATTACGCCATCCATCCACACTATGCCGGAGTTTTCGTGCGCCGAAACGGAGTGTTTTGGAAACGCTGAAGAAGCCGTTTTCATTTTTAAACGCTGCTGCTCTGTGTTCGTGTGAATGGGGGAAAACAGACATCTGAAAAGGAAGGTGGGGCTGCAGACATTCGGCTATCTGATTGGGGTTTATTCAATATTAAGTAGCCTACACTCAGTTTAGTCTTGCATCTTCACGTAAGTTTAGACTTCGCAAGTTTAATATGGAAAACAAACTCCCGAGGACACGTCGGGTAAATCTTCAAAGGGATCAGTGTACTTTATAACCTTATTCACTTCACCCTGGCTATGCTGTTTCACTTTCTTAACAATAAAATGAAAACATAATATGAGGAACTGCCTTTCTTCATTTTGATATTAATAACTTAACACACACCAGAAGTGTTGAGGCGTCGTGTAGCCATGTATTTATATGACCGTCATCTTCACTTTATGCATATTTATAACAAAACGGAGTCGATAACATTACTGCCTCCTTTCATTTTCATTGAAAATACGAAACCTTGCTTTTGCTAAATATCAGTTTTATTAATCAATAACAGCCATTTTAAAAGTATAACATACAATAGGTTTATACAGTATAGGAAATAAAGGCAAGCAATCAGTCAAATGTGCAGAATCAGTGTACATGGTTACACATTAACTTATCTTTGCGCTCAGACAAAACAGATTACCTGAGAACAAGCAATAGATTCAAAAGACCAAAGTCGGGGAATATGTCGTTAGATATAGACAACAAGATTAATTAAATATCACGTTTAACAAATATAGTGAGATTAAATCCAGCAGGAGATCCGTGATAAACAGTCTGACGAGCACAGCTCTCATTGCTGCAGTGCATGCCAGAGTGTGTGTTTGGTCACGTGATGTGCGTTTTCAGCAGTGTAGTGTGGACGGAGAGTTGTTCAGAAACGCCACTGTGGACGCGGATCATTTTCATTCTAAAACGGCCTTTTAAAACTTAAATGTATTAGTGTAAATGGGGCCTTACTCGCCCTCAGGACATCCAAAATGGTGACTTATTTTCTTGAGTACAACATTTAAGAATTTTTTTGTGATGCATTCTATGCAAGTCAGTGGCTACCAGCACTTGGAGAGTTTAAAAATGTATGCGTATACAAGCCAAACAAAACTGATACACGTGTCTTCTGATGATACATTATGAAGATGAAACTGAGCATTATTTACAACAATATTACCTTTAATCCACAATATGGCTGAGCAATTTGACAAAAATCTCATGTCATCTCATATAACAATACATATCACCAGATGATATCCATTCTATAAATGATTAGTTTACATATATTGACCACATGTAAAGGACTTCTTTTTTCACATCTTAAAATAAATGTTTCTCACTTTATTTTAAATTATGGACAATAAATGATGAAAAAGTTTACCATAAACGATGTATTTTACGACACCACAAAATATATGAGCATAGACTATTTGTTTTGTCTATACAATATACAGTATATTGTCATATTGCACAGTCTCGACAAATAAGCATGTTACAGTATGTGAAGAGCCTTTAAATCTCTTTGAAAAAAGTCTGCGGTTAAATGAGCTTGATATAATATGCTTCCAGGATGATGTGGGCCGCTGGAGCCGTGGCAGCCATGTCTAGCATCACCTTCCCTGCAGTGAGCGCTCTGATTTCCCGCACAGCGGATCCGGATCAGCAGGGTAAGCTGGAGGATGTGAGCTCAGGTGTTCAGTGTTGTTGTTTGAGCGACGGTGGCTGATGCACTGGTTTCTGCAGGTGTGGGTCAGGGAATGGTCACTGGGATCCGTGGACTGTGTAATGGATTGGGTCCGGCTCTCTATGGCTTCATCTTTTACATCTTCCACGTAGAGCTGGACAAGGTTCCGGAGCAAGGACCTGATTTACAGCATCAACGCGATCTCCACCAACAGGTCAGAGCATAGGCATGCTTCAAATCAATTCGCTTGCTTGATAATTAACTGATAATAATTACATTTGGTGAAGCCTAATGAAAATAAATTGTAAACAGGTTTTCCTAAATGTTCTATTTGGATATACCGGAATGCTTTGTTGCCTGTTCTTTACAAGTCAAGCAGTTGTTCTCATGCTGCCAAATGTAAGTATTAGGGCAAATAGATTATAGTCAATGCAATCATGTGAATAGAGGAGAATTTCCACCAGGAGGCGTAAATAATGGGGAACGTGCCAACAAAAACGCTCAACATAAATGAGGCAAAAAACATCCTGTGAGTAATCAAGAGCAAGTGACGCATCTGGTGTAAACCCAGCGTTACTCTCATAATGCATTTAATATCTGTAAATTATTTTTTTCTATCTGGGTCCATTTTGGGGGAAAAAAATCTAAATATTTTATTAAATAAATGTAAAGTCAACTTTTTTCTGTTAAATATAGATATTAATAATTACCATCTCTAACAACATAAGTATTAACTCTTGACATTTACAACACTATTTTACTTGCACAACTTAAAGGGTCACGAAACACCAAAACACATTTTTTTGAGCTGTTGACAGTCATATGTGTGTCCCACGCTGCTGTAAACACTATTGAGACACATATATTGCACTAAAGAGTGAAAATTGCTTGTTTTTGCGTTATTTTTAGCAAATTCGTTCTTCCAGTTTGAAACTAATTTTTGAAGCTGCGTCACGGCAATTAGATACTTGCGTGTAAATCCAGCGTGGAGAGCGGATGTCTGTACCTGGGAGTGCATCGTGACGTCTCTGAGTGTGCGGCATTAATTCATGAGAAAGACTTGGTTCAAACCAATCAGCGCGCTCTATTGTGAATGAGGTGCAACTTCATTAATATGCATGATAGCCTCGAAGACCTGTTACAGTGTTCAGACGACAGAGAGACGCCGCGTTGTGTTGCCAAAACAAGTGAAAGAACGACAATTTGGAGACATGGGTCATCAGTGTTGTGTTTATTAATGTGCTGCGTTTATTAATGTGCCACAACAAAGGTTTTGTTTTCATTTCCTCACTATGAGAGCGCAGCTGGACTCACATGTGGATTACAGTGCACGCGACAGAAATGCATTTGTAAGGAAATTTTTTTACTCGAGAGCTTTTCGCATCTGGAAATGATGAAATCTGGATTTGCCGCTCGTCTCCATTTAAAAAAGACACGGCTTCAGTTTGTATTGATTGTCCTGTGTCTACAGATTTGGTAAGTGTGTGTGTGATCAGTGTTCTTTGTTTGTTCATTCAGATGGCAAAGTTACTTCGTATCATCAGGAGTGCTCTTTCAGTGTTTAAAGACATACCTTAGTCAAAATGATTTAGTTACTAAGTTTACAGTATGTTAATATCACTGCAATATTATAGTACAATATTATAGACTGAAAGATCAACTGTAAATGCTGCTCTCTGAATGTAAACACAGCAATCAAACTATTACTGTCGTGTAAGATTTTCGCCGCATTTTGTGACTGAATAGTCTATACACACACGGCTTTCTGACGCTACCTATTGAGTGCATCTAAGTTACAGAGAAATGCGGAGGGATTTTTTCTCCCATTCGCCATGCAGCATCAAACATTCCATTAAAACTCCACTCTTCCAGCAGTTTCTCTTGTTTGTCACGGGCGACATGCAGGAAATATTCCTGAATGAAAGTGAAAGTGCCAAACTGCAGTTAAAGTCGACAAATTAATAATTTGGCAAATAATTTGCTTACTGATGTCCATGTTAACAGTCACCGTCTTTCTCCCCTGCGTTTGTGTGTTTGTTTTGCCTCTGTGAAATTCAGCGCATGACCAAATGGAAACTCCCTTTTTTTTAAAGAATCTTCTTTTCCTCACTCGACACTCCCACCTAAACAGAGCTGACACACCCACTTTCCTGACTTTTTCCAAACTAGAGGTGTGAAAACACCCTGCTGAGACAGGGGGGTTTTGTGGCCCTTTAACATTTTTAAGATAGAAATTTTCATGCTGCAATCTTTTGTCAGTATGCAGAAATGTTTTTTAAATCGTTAATGTTTTGTAATACTGATATAATTTTGGCTTTTTTTTATACTCCTATGAAACTTGGGAGTCTGGAATTTTTGAATGATTCTGATAATTCTTTATCAGCTATTGTTTAAGATGATGCCAACTCTCCAAGGACTTCACAATCCTAATGACTTTATATACTGTATAACTGCATGTTAACTATGTACATGCACTGTCCACTTTACACTTTCTGATTTTGACAGTAATGTAATAGAGCACACCCTTTCCAAAGCTGCTTTTGGAACAATATTGTGAAAAGTGTTATACAATATTTTTATTAGAATTTTTCTGAGCCTAATTACAAAAAAAACATACAGGGGAGAGCAGTCGCCATTTTAGTTTTTGTTTAAAATTAGGATGCAAATTTTGAAAATAAATATCTTTGCATTAATCTTGTTTCACCAACAGAGTGCAATAATCCCAGGCCCGCCGTTCCTCTTTGGCGCGTGTTCTGTGCTGCTGGCGCTGCTGGTGGCTCTGTTCATTCCTGAACACCCTCATATGGGCAATCGTTCGGGCAGCTGGAAACACCACACATCCCCCCATGGGCACCCGCACAGTCCACATCCCCCAGGAGAGGCCAAAGAGCCTCTTCTACAGGACACTAATGTCTGATTGGCTGTTGGCCACACCCCCTCCATCATTGGAGGAATGAACTGCGCATGGAGGCTGTTGTCATTTATTGAAGCGTAAAGCTATATATCGAAGGCGTGCTCGGTTTTGTGAATAGAGCTGTGCTTTCTTACTTTGAAGGTAAGTTTCTATGATCAAGACTAGCGTTCCTTACTGTATCACGAATGGAGCACCACTTTTTAAAAGTAATGTATATAGAAGAACATATATTTAATGATGGTTCTGTCCAACGGCACTATTACAATGGCTTGTATTTATTCTGGGTTTTTTTTTTAACGACTTTCTAGTTCTTCATTACGCTAGCTCACTCAGGGACATAACCTGGTCAGGAATGTTTCCATATTCAGAAGGGCCGCTTCACAACATACATGCAAACATTGGGTTTCATCTTATAAACTCAAGAAGAATGAATTTGTAAATTGCTTATCAAACTATTTGCAAAAATTTGCATTGAACGACCTTTTTTTTTTTTTTTACTATTCATAATTTTTTTTTTTTTGTGAAATGTTTGAGAAAAAACACTTGAATTCATTAAACAATTTGAAAAAGTAACCCAGAACAAACTTGTGCTGAAAATTGGAGATTTTTTTTAACAATGTAAATAATTCGTAAAAACATTAGCAAGAAATTGCTTACAGCACACTTTAATTTATCTGTAAAACCCTTCGTAAATTCAGTGGGGACATAAAAAAAAGATGAAACTATTTGTGCAGCATGTGTAAATTAAAATATTTGCATAAAATAAAAACATTTTGTCCATAATTCTTTGTAAAATTAGAGACTATTAAAAGATGACCCCATGATTATTTACACAAAACTCAAGTTATTCTACTTGCGAATATCTGCAGATTATTCGTAAAAACGTTCAAATTAAGTCAACTTACATAAAATGTTCCCAGCGTGACCTTCCTGAACAGTTTTTTTTTTGCTATAAACCTGCTGCATTTATAAGGAAACATTACACTCAACTGTACCAATTTCTATACGAGAATGGCCTTAACTGATACTTCAGTTTCAGACTTTGATAAACAAATTTCGCAACAGAATGATTGTGGTTCAGCTTCAGTGTTTCATTTTCTTTCTCTCTCATGTCTAAGCTGATGCCTGTTTTTATTTATACCACTTAGAATCAATGGTGCCTTCCCCCAGCTTACATGATGTCGTTGACGTTGACTAGCGACGCATGAAACTTCCAATTGCGAGATCTGATCTGCGTCAGTATTTGAATTGAGTTGCGTCAGACAACAGTAGAGCTGACTCCAGATCAGTAGTGAAACTGAAACACGATGCGTCATTTGTCTGGATTTGCTTTGGCCTTGTGTAGAAAATTATTTTACAAAACTACATGTGTTTACGCAGAACACTGTAAATGCCAACTAACAAAGTACATTTGAGCAAAAGGGGGTGATTTTATTTTATTTTTTGCCAGTGGCCTTTCAGTTTTTTGTTTTCATTGAGACAAAGGTATGGCTTGTTTTTAAGATACAACATTTGACCAAATTTATGTATATTTTAGTCAAATTAGTTTGTGTGCTTTGGATATTTATGAGATGATTTTCTGTAATATATTTGTTTCAGCATACGGTGTGCTTTTTTTACGTTCTGTGGTTCTGTTGTGCCGTCTTCATCATAAGTTTTAACATGGTGCATTTTTTTTTTTGACCCTACAATGTAAATACGTCACAAAGTATCTAAACATGCATTTCAATAAAAGTTCAATATTTTGATGTACGTGCGCTTGTTGGATTTTTTAATGTATATATTTATATAGTGTTATGAGTATTTAGCAAAAATGCAAGTTCTCAAACTCTGTTTAAGATTTTATTAACTTAGTCCTAAAACACCACTACTGGTGAACAACCAACCCATGATATAGAATACCATGTTAAACAATAAATACAAAAATATGAATGTACACCATGAATTATATACAGCTTTACAGATATCATGTCAGGCACTTCAGATACATTAACCTTACATACATTTGCCAATTGAATGATCAATGCAAAAATGGCAACCGAGTGTTTGGCAAACCGTGAGCTAATTCATCGGAAGACTTTTCATAAATGGCACTGAAATGAGAACTTCAATGTATAATACACACAAAAAATGAAACCAAAATCGTTTACTCACCCTGGTGAAGTCCAAATGCTGTATGCATGGCTTTCTTTTTCGGATCAAAAAGGATAAATAAAAAAAAATTAAAGTTCTTTGTCCATATAATCATATTTATAAAAAGTCATATTTCAAAAGTACAGAGGGACATGATGGTTTGAAGGGGAAAAAGGACGGTTTAGTTCAACGAAAAACAATCATTTGTAGACTTTGTGCACACCCGCGTCCATTATTTTCATTTAGAAATCATGACTAAAATATGATGTAAAGTGTAACACCCTAAATCCAGCTGTTTTTTCACCGCGTTAAACATCTCAACAGATGACACGAAGTGGTTGCGATGAACATAAACGTATATTTACCTCAAAATATTAATTAAAAATATAATAATTGCGTTAATAAAAATAATCTTGATTTCTTTTTCTGGGGCGTGGGAGTTGTTGTCTCGTGCACGCACCTCATTTAAAGAGACCAACGATCAAAATTATTATTTTGATTAAAAAAATAGTTTTGTTTTGTTTCTTTCGATCATTTACAAGTGATATAAATCTCATAGTGTGCAGCTTTATGACCCTTTAGCACCTACTGCTATTACATGGACGTGGATATATATATATAAAACCTTCCTCAGGACACCAAGGTGAGTAAATGACAATTTCAACATCTGATTGATCCTGTTTATAAACAAAAAAATAGCTTTTAATAAATAAAGCAAACAAGAATATAATATCCATTAAGGCTTACAACGCTCTTCCATATAATAGTAGCGTTCACATATAAAACAGTGATGAATCTAGATTAACCTGCTGTTCGTCATCCTGGAAAAAACGCAGAAGGTGTTGGTTTTGCTGCAGCCGTGTTCAGTGGCTTTGGAACTTCTGCAGGTAGAGATGGTTTTTATTAGATATTACACTTACTAATGGTTCATCAATGAGGAATACATATAAAAATGTATATATTAGTTGGTTGCCTCTATTTAGATGCATGCTGGGTAGAAGCCCACGAAGAGGAATGCTGTCATCTCGTCTCTCGAAGTACTTTGAGTCCAATCCAACAGGTTCACCGCTGTTCAGATGTTAAAAAATATGTTTTATTGCAGACTGACGGTTTTATTAGAGAACAGGTCAGATGATTAACAGAGGAACTTACTTTTCTTTATTAGCCAGCTGCAAGAAAGCAGCGGGACTCACTTCTGTCACTGAAGGTTTGACGCTCATCGGGTTAAACTGGACCTATGATTTGAGTTTAGTTGCAAAAAAAAAAAAAAAATGGTCACAAACATTCATAAATCAATGACTGTCAGAAAGAAAAAAAACACAATGTTGTTCACAAAGACTGCTACATTCTGATTTATAGATTTGTTAAATGATGTTATATATCATTATGAACCTGATAAAATGTGCATTAATACAGTAATTTACATGCGTTTCTGTTGATAACATTAAAGTAAATTATAGTGAAAATGTTACAAAATGTCAATGAAAAAATATACACTTTTTAAAAAAGCTTTTCATTAAAACTGTTATTAATAAAATTAATTTGTTAATTTACAATAAGGTTGTATTGTTAACTAAACAGTACATTGTATGTTAAAAGTGCAGTAGTTGATTGTCTTCAGAAACATTTTTGTTATGATTGTCATAATTCTGATAAGTAGCCCAAACTGTCTTTCAGCAAATCTTTGACATTCACACGGGGCTTCAGCGTCAACGCTTGACAGAGGGCATGTCTGAAGTGGAGGCTGACACGATAGTCATAGCAGCGTCAGCCAATGAAATTAGTCAGCAATATACCACTGTCTGAGCTGGTGCATTTGCATACAGCGATCTTATTGGCTGACGCTTCCGTTGTTGCTTGAAAAGTTGAGCAAGTCCCAACTTTTGCAGCGAGCAACGCCACTAAAGCGGTGCCAATGGATTCACAATGCAGTTCAGCAACGCCTGACGTCACCCATTCAAAGTGAATGGGAAGCGTTGAAGCTAACGCCCCGTGTGAATGGGGCGTTAAACAACTGTGCACCCGTTCATGCAGATCCACCGATGCACGTTTACGAGGCACGATTGACAGCGGTAAAAACAAATGCTCAGTCAAAACTTAAAAAAAATCCTGAATCAATATTGGAGTTAGTTTTGCACACTGGAGGAAGGACGACACCATGGCTGAAGTATTTCTGTTAGACAGGAAATGTTCTGTTTTAAAAGTATTTTAGTCACGCAAAGCTGATGTAGGTTGTGTTGTTATGAAGGTGTTATCTGCACAGAAGTGTTGTTCAGCCACTGAAATCTTCCGGTGAAAGACTGATGTGACTATTTTCAGTTTTATAAGGTCCTTTTACAGCATCGATAATGTCGATTTTTATTTAGTTTAACAACAAAACACAAGTGAATAGTGCTATCCAGCCTAGCCTGCTTTACTGAGCTGAAGTTGCTTTTATTTTCACATTGGTTCATTTTTTAAACCTTGACAACTTGTGACGCGCTGGCTATATTGTTCACCATGTTACTCTGCTCTGAATAGTTGGTCTGAAATAGCATGCAAATATGGCTCAGTAATAAGTGTAATTCCTGCACCCCACCGGCCAACCACTAAGCATACAGTAGTTGTTTTAAGTCAAACTGTGAGAGAGTGAGACTGATGAGAGAGTGATGACGAAGTTTTGCTTGCTTGCAAACTACACAACTGAAAATGTGTTAGATACAATACAGTTATTTGTTGGGAATTGTAGTATTATAAAGTTTTCAAACTGGCGAAGGACATGATCAAGTGGGTCTCTGTCATCTTTAATGAGCACGCTCACGAGTTCGGAAGGTTTGGCTTTGGATGGCAGGAGAGGGATTGTAATTGAAAGATATTATGCTAACCGGTTAGCATTTAGGCAGATCACCTACTACACCTTTAACAATGAGCAACTATAATTTTCATTAACTAATGTTAATGTTGACAAGTGTTGGATATTAATAACGTGTTAGTAAATGTTACTAATATTAGCCCCTTTCACACAGTGATACTGGTAAATATCCAGACAATTTCTTGAACGACTCCGTGACTTTTCTGGAACAGACATCCATTCCAAAATACCAGTAAATTCTGACATCATTAAGCAGAAATGACCTATAAATGGCAGCGCTTGTATTTCACTTTTATTTAAAGCTTTAGCATTAATACTGCTGCTTTGTGAGACATCCAAAGGCAAAAACGCGAACCACAGCTAAATGTTTCCTCACTTGACTACATTACAAATTCTGTGGATGAATAAGTATTGTGAACAACTTATTTGAAAACATGTAAAGCAACACTTTAAGATGTCGAGATGTTCATAATATGTGTGTGTGCTGGCGCTTACCGGCTCCTTCACGTGCACTGTGTGTGCATTCCGGCAAATTACCAGTAATGTTACAACTTCTCTTTTCGGAAAATTGTCGAAAGGAATTTACCGGAATTTTCAAAAAGGGTCTGTTCACACACATAGAACTTTCAGGAAAATTGCTGGTAATTTTCCGGAAAGGTCTGTATGTGTGAAAAGGGGTATTAAATATAATAAGAACTATGAATTATAAATGCTCTACTGGTATAGTTCATTATTAGTTCATGTTAGTAAACTCATACAATAAGGTTTCATAAGTTAATGTTAGTTCAATTTAAATCATAAATTTAACAAGACAACATTTTCAGCCAAGAACAGGACTACGTTTTGCATGTTTGTTTACACGTCAATGTCATTTTTGGGAATAAAAAACACATACAATTAAAAACATGTTTTAATGTAGAGGTTTAACCCATGAGCAAAAGTGTCCTGGTGTGCGAGTTGCCGTTAATGAGCAAAGTAAAGGATTTAAAGGGCCACGAAACACCAAAACACATTTTTTAGAGCTGTTGACAGTCATATGTGTGTCCCACGCTGCTGTAAACACTATTGAGACACATATATTGCACTAAAGAGTGAAAATTGCTTGTTTTTGCGTTATTTTGAGCAAATTCGTTCTTCCAGTTTGAAACTAATTTTTGAAGCTGCGTCACGGCAATTAGATACTTGCGTGTAAATCCAGCGTGGAGAGCGGATGTCTGTACCTGGGAGTGCATTGTGACTTCTCTGAGTGTGCGGCATTAATTCATGAGAAAGACTTGGTTCAAACCAATCAGCGCGCTCTATTGTGAATGAGGTGCAACTTCATTAATATGCATGATAGCCTCGAAGACTGTTTTACCTGTTACAGTGTTCAGACGACAGAGAGACGCTACGTCATGTTGCCAAAACATATGAAAGAACGAGAATTTGGAGACATGGGTCATCAGTGTTGTGTTTATTAATGTGCTGCATTTATCAATGTGCCGCAACAAAGGTTTTGTTTTCATTTTCCTTCTATGAGAGCGCAGCTGGACTCACATGTGGATTACAGTGCACGCGACAGAAATGCATTTGTAAGGAAAATTTTTTACTCTAGAGCTTTTCAAATCTGGAAATGATGAAATCTGGATTTGCCGCTCGTCTCCTTTTAAAAAAGACACGGCTTCAGTTTGTATTGATTGTCCTGTGTCTACAGATTTGGCAAGTGTGTGATCCATGGTCATTGTTTGTTCATTCAGATGGCAAATTTACTTCGTATCATCAGGAGTGCTCTTTCAGTGTTTAAAGACATACCTTAGTCAAAATGATTTAGTTACTAAGTTTACAGTATGTTAATATCACTGCAATATTATAGTACAATATTATAGACTGAAAGATCCGCTGTAAATGCTGCTCTCTGAATGTAAACACAGCAATCAAACTATTACTGTCGTGTAGGATTTTCGCTGCATTTTGTGACAGGATAGTCTATACACACACGGCTTTCTGACGCTACCTATTGAGTGCATCTAAGTTACAGAGAAATGTGGAGAATTTTTTTTTTACAGTGTGGTATCAAACATTTTATTAAAACTCCTCTCCAGCAGTTCCTCTCACGGGCGACATGCAGGAAATATTCCTGAATGAAAGTGAAAGTGCCAAACTGCAGTTAAAGTCGACATATTAATAATTTGGCAAATAATTTGCTTACTGATGTCCAAGTAAACACAGTCACCGTCTTTCTCCCCTGCTTCTGTGTGTTTATTTTGCCAGCACAAACCCAAATGGAAACTCCCTTCTTTGCAACTCCTTTCCTCTTTCCCTCCCCCAACACTCCCAGAGCTGGACACGCACACTTTCCTGACTTTTTTTTTTAAACCAGAGGTGTGAAAACACCCTGCTAAGACAGGGGGGTATTGTGGCCCTTTAAAGTTACTTCACATTACAACCAACAGCAGAGACGCAACCTGTACATACGGCAAATTCTGTTCACTAAGGTGACAGCGCCAAATACTGGCTTGGCATACATCGAGTGTTTTTGTATATTTTTACAGATGAGCAAACGTGGATGATTTTGAAAAAGTCATGTAGATGTGAAACTTTTTTTAAAATGCAAAGTAAAATTTTTGTTTTGTTTTTGGCTACATTGTTGTCGTGTAAACAGTCTGAAACAATCACACCACAGAACCAGGAGAAACATAGGAGAGACAGAAAGAGAAAGAAGAGAAAAGCCTGCCTTTGGTCCATTGCTGCTGGTGAGGACAGATCGAGATCCTGAGCTCACGCATGAGATGGCAAGAGGATATTTGGAGTTTATGGTAGAGGTGATGGGGAAAGCCTGTCCCAAAGATGACAACAAACCTTTACTATCAAGCTGGAGGACTACACCACTCACATGCAGATCATTAAGCTACAGCTGAAGGCATGATTTACAGTCTGCTGGATCTGTGTGTGTGTGTGAGATTGGTCACCATGTTATGCGGGACAGTGGCTGATCTCAGTGCAGCTGCAGGCGTCTCAAACATGGCCACAGTTTCCTGCTTTCTGGAGAGCTGATTCTCATTCAGCTGCTTGTTCAGCCATGTAATTACTGAGGGACAGCAAAGCAGAAAATACACATGAGAAAAACAAGTATAGTCTAATTAAATCATTTATAGTAAGTTATATTACATAAAAAAGCAAATTTTTTCAAAACACAATAAAACAATAAAAACAGTAACTGCAAAAAAATTGTACAAATGAAATATTTAAAGAGAAATTTAATTTACAAAATAGAAATTGATAAAAAAAACAAATACAGTAAATTGACTTAATATTTTTATTTGAATATTCATAATTAATTGTATTAAAATAATGTGAAACATCTTAAATTAAAAATAGAATGAACAAAAAAAAATGTCAAAAGTAAATGAATAGATGAGATGAATACATGCAATTATAAAATCAAAAAGAAAAACAAGATTAGTACTAAATGATACACTCTAAATGAAAACACACATACATCTATCTAATAATAGAACAGAAAACAAAGAGAAAATAAACAGGAGACTTGATAAATGTTAAAATGAAACTAATTGCTTTCTATTTAAAATATAATTTAACCAAATAAAAGTAAATACAAAATGTATATAGAATATGAATAAACAATGAATAAAAACCTTATATAAACAGAAGTAAATGAATCAAAATGCATAAAAAGCTAAAAAAATAGAAGGCAACAGTAAAGTCTTTATACATTTTGAAATTAAATAATCAAATATATTGTATTATCAATCATTAAAATCTATTTTATTACACAACTAATAAACAAGGAATGAATAATAGAGATACAAAAAAATACATAAAATGATTAAAATAAAAAAAGATATTAAAAACAAAAGTTATAACAAAATAAAATTAACAGAAGCAAAAGGCACTGATAAAATTAAATCAAAATAACCACAAAAAAAAAAATCACAATAAAAATATAAATAATATAAACGGATTCAAATGAATAGAAACAAAGATTTTTGAAAAATGTATAAAATACATCAAGAAACCAAAATAATTTTTTAAAAATAAAAACAATAAAAACAAACTAATGATTATATAATGATTACTGCAAATGGAAAAAACTAAACATACACAAATATAAAAGACAAACATAAAACAGCAAGTAGACTTCAATAAAAAAAAAAAGTACTCACCATTCTCGTTAGTTTTTAACACTTCCCTGCTCTCGTCCAGCTTCTGAACAGTAGCTTCCAACTGCTCCTTCAATTTCGCTGCCTAAAAGCAGAAGAAACCGAAAGAGGCCATTAAGAAGAATCATCCTCAGCCTGTGATGTTTTTGTGTGCGTGTATGTATGCCGCACCTCCTCCTCCTTCAGTACAAGTCTCTGCTGTGTGTCCTGCAGCTCTCTCTGCTGTCTCTGCAGTTTGTCACTTGTCTCCTGCAGGATCTTCTCTTGAGAAACTGTGACGCTGTTTTTCACCTTGATCTTCCCCAGCAGAGCCTTCAGATCCGACTGCAGCTTCTTGATGATGCCGTTGGCCTGCGGGGGAGATTGCGGTTTTCAAGATGCTGAATATTGAACATGGTGCTGCTGAAAGTGGACACAAACCTTTATGAGCTCCTCCGACAGAGACTTCACTGTGGACTCCAGCTTGCTGATCTGAAGCTGCTTGCTCTCAGCGTTTCCTTCAACAGAGTTCTAGCAAAAATAAAAAAACATTACATTTGGAAAGAAAAGAACCCGTTTCATCCAAACATTTACAACAAGGAATTATATTTATTAAAGATACATTTTTAATTGTAACACATTTCTGAGCAAATTCTGTATTTATAAAAATGTACATTTATCAAAATTATGAGCCCTTTTTTGAACCTTTTAAATAATTACCAAGTGAAGTTTAACAGAGCAAGGTCATTTAATTGTAAATTTTAACAGTATTCACTATATTTATCTTCTAAAGAAAGTCTTGTTTATTTTACTTTGGCTAGAATGAAAGCACTTTTGTTTATTTTTATGTTATTTTAGGGTTTTATTGTTAGCCCCTTTAAGATTTTTTTCTTTCGACTGGTTACAGCTACAGAACAAACAACTGTTGTTTTCTCTTATTTTGTATTTAAAATGTTTAAATGTTTTAAAGTAAAGCAATACTTGTGTTTTTTTGTAAAATACCAAGGATGTTTCTCCAAATTTCAATTGCTGCTTTTTATTTTTAGACATGTTTGTATTCATTTTTAGACAAAATAATAACAGTGTTTTAACTTCAGAAGATTTAACAAATCAATATTTGGGAGAATAAATTGCAACATTTATTTATTTAACATTTTCTGAATTTGTTTTTAAAAATTCAACCTTTTGCTATGAACGACAAAAGCTTCATTAAAAATTGGAAGAAATGTCAACCTTTTACCAACAACTATTAACTTTTACTCAAAGTAAAACCCTAACAAATTCTGTAAAATTATAAAAAAAAACAAAAAAAAAAAAACAAAGGGTCTCTTAATTTTTTCCATGGCTGTATATATTAGTGCTGCCACGATACTGGAAATTCTAACTTCGATACCTCGAAAAATAGCGGTATTTAATACCATTTTCGATACTGCGAAGAAACCTCACCCCACCACCAAATGAATAGCATCCTATTTTTATTTTTTTATTAAAGATAAACAAGGCTATAATATAAGAATATGGTAAATTCTTACATCAATAAAAAACATCTTGCGGTAGTGCACTTGCGAAATAAAATTTTTTTATTGTAGCATTCAAAACGCAATAAAGTGCCTTAAAAAAAAAAACTACACAAGACTTAATATAGTTAAGACTTAAGATAATAGGCCTTTGCCAGCAGCTCTTATGTCAAAAAAATGACTAAATAACTACAAAAAATCTAGTAAAATCTGTGCAATCGTATGTCATTTTCTGATTAAAACAAATGTCAATGTCAATTTTATTTATATAGTACTATTAAACGCAAGCAAAGGTTGACCAATGTGCTGAACAATACAAATCACAAAGAGAAAGGTATAAAATTATAGATAAAACAAACAATTCTCTCTGATAAAATGCCAAATCAAAAAGGTAAGTTTTCAACCTACATTTAAAAACAGACAGAGATGATATAGACGTAATAGAGAGGGGCAGAGCATTCCACAAGGTAGGACCAGCTACTGCGAAAGCACAGTCACTCCTGCATTTCAGTCTCGACTTTGGGATGCATAACAGTCTCTGGTGAGATGACCGAAGGGACCGACCTGGCTGATGTTTAGTCAACAGGTCTGACAGGTAGGAAGGAGCCAGGCCATTTAGTGATTTGAAAACCAAGAGAAGAATTTTAAAAGTTAAACAAAAGCATAAATTATTTTTGGATTGTATCTAAAAGTCGAAGCTGAAAAAAGCAGGATTTGACCACTGCGTTAATCTATTTATCAAATCTCAAGCCATAATCAAAGATAACACCCAGATTTTTTACCCAAGGCTTCACAGAAAAACTAGATTTACCAAGATTTACTGGTGCTGTCCTAGAAGAATTTGACAAGCAGAACTAAATTATTTCAGTTTTACTCTCATTAAAATCTAGAAAGTTCAAAGATAACCAGGCTTTCACATCCGACAGGTAAGACATAAGAGTCTCCAACCCACCTGAACTCGGTTTTAAGGGCAGGTAAATTTGAGTGTTATCCTCATAACAGTGGAAAGACAAAAAAAGTCATTTAACAATACGGCACTACTGACAATCAACTGCATAAAAACAAAAACCACCAAAGAAATGGCAGAATCCACAGTTTGCACTTCTTCAATGCACTGAATATTCAATAAATTAATAGGCCTACAAGAGTGTTTCGAGTGTGACTTTATCTTCCACCAACTGTTTGCATCCAGTGTTTTAATAATGAAGCCGCTCTGTCCCAAAAACAAAAGTTACTTCGTCAGTCTGGCAATATTTCAGCTTTCAACTGAATGAAATTTCAATTAAAGGTTTCATTTTTAAAAATTGTCATGAAGGAAAAACCAAACAGCTAAACAAACAAGATACTTTCCTCACAGACTTCTTTGTGTATAATTTACCCAAACACACACACACACACACACGCAAAGCTCTCCAACCTTCTGCTGCTGCGTGGCCTCCAGCACTTCTTTGGTCCTCAGCACGAGCTGGTCTTTATCCTTGATCTCCTGCTCCAGAACAGCCACTCGTGTCTGCAGCTGATTCAGCAGACGCTCCTTCTCATGACACTCGCTGTCCAGAGCACTGTTCTCCCTCCTCAACGACAACACCTGCTGCTTGGACCGCTGACACTCCTGGACGGAGACATACACAAACAAAGCTCCATTTGGGGCCATTTACAGGACATCATTTTCAGTCAGTATATTCAAACTTTTTATGCATTTTGTCTGTTTGTTTACACGACAACAGTGTTTTTGTGAGGAATACGAGTTTCAAGTGGAAATGTTTAAAAACGTGTTTGAAATCCATGTTTTTTTAAATCCATGTTTGAAAACTATGTCATGTCTGTGTAATGACCTGGCATTCATAATACAGTGTTTCTAGTCTTTTTCACCTGTGTAAATGCGGATATTTTTTGAAAATGTTATCTTGTATACAAGAACTTTTTTTTTTAAATGCAAAGGGAAAAACTTTCCCATTTTTGACTATATCGTTGGCATGTAAACTGTCAGTTTCCCAGACTCTCCAGAGCACTGTGAATGAGCAGCTCACCTCCTCTAGACTGGTCAGTTTGGCTTTGAGGTCTCGGATGGTGGAGTCACTCTTGTATTTCTTGTCGACGAGCTCTCTGTTTGCCGTCTCCAGCTCAGAGACTTTGGTCTGGAGCTGTTGGGTGCTTCTGTGATGAGATGACTCCAGTTCCTGGCGCAACTGTTCATTCTGCTGCTGAAGACGGCCTTGAGTCTGACGATACAGAAAATTAAACACTATTCATGTAGAATTCACTTATATAATAAAAAGGATAAAATTACTGATATTAGCATCCATTTTGAGCAATCTGACCACAAGTGTTGCTGCTGTTTTCAGCAGGTATGGACCCTTTTTACAAGACTGTGATTAACGGCTGTTAACAGCGATCAACACCTTAGAATCTTGAAAACTTTAAATATATATATAATTTAATATTAATATATAATTTTCTTTTTTAAACATATGTGCATTTATAAAGCTATACTTTAATGCTTACAAAAAAACAAACAGTTTTCCTTCTGTTATTTGAACAAAATGGAATTGCAAAAAAATGATCTGTGGTAGGATCCCATTCACTGTGCCATTAATTTACCCTACTATGATGACTTCAAATGCTGAGAAACTCAGAAATGTAAAAAGGGTCTATTACCATAAGCTTAAATGTGTCTCGCCTCTTATTGGAGACCCTCTTACCTTAAGCTCTAAATAAATTTTCTTGAGTGAAACCACAACTTATAAATGTACAAACCAAAATGCCAGGGCCAGGGTTCCTACTCTAAACCAATTATCAAATTCCCTGATTTCTAATTTACTTTAGAAAGAAAAGTTTGTCATTCAGACTGGAGTTTTTACTGTGCATTGTCTCAGTCCACACTGTGCAGCATAAAACATATGATATGTGATTATTTACGCTCACTGGGCATAACCATATTTTGCCAGCATCTGTACTTGAAGTCTACAGGTCCTGAAATGGTTCACATTCAGAGAACCAATCAGAGCAAATTTGGATAGCCACATGTACATTTTTCAAAAGCTTGAGTTTAAATTCCATCCACACTGAAACAGAACACCAGTATTTAAATACTCTAACACTGTTTACAGGGTTTTCAAAATGCCCCGTTTTCGCAAGTTGTAGATGCTAGAATATTATAGATGCCAGGCATAACCATAACCAAACAGATAAGTTGTAAAACAAAAATGCACAAAAGTAGGTGGAGAACGTGGTCTTGACACTGTTCAAACATTCTACCAAATGAGTGTTTACGCTACTGATGACATTTAGGTGTTCAGTTCACTAGAAATGTTCTATGTCAGTCTACACATGATTACCTCCAAAGCTTTTTCACGCTCAGCGGTGAGGTCCTGCATGTGTCTGCTGGACAGAGAGGTTGTTTGAGATGTCCATTCAGACCGGAGTTTGTCCAGTTCTCGACTTTTCTCAGACAGAGTCTGGAGGATGAGGAAAAACAAACAAACAACATAACTTCATGATAAACACAATAATTGAGTGATAAAACAACTAAATACTGGTTAAAAAAATTTAATAAATAAGATCCTTTAATGTATTTTATGCTCACAACATACAGTTATAACTATAATCAGTAAATATTCTGAAATCATTTTAATATGCCGATCTGAAATCTGAAATGCTGGATTTTATCAACAATGTGAAGACATTTAGATAAAATAAGGGCACAGAAAATGTTAGAGACATCACATCTGTCCTTATTGTAACTATGTTTTAATTAATGTATCCTTGCTAAAAAAATATTTTTATTTAAATTAAATAACATTAGTGCATCACAGATTCACACTTATGTTTCATATCAAATACTAGAAAGCATTTGATTGGTTAAATGAGGTGATGTTATAAAAAAATACAGATTTATTGAATGTTTATATCTTCGAAATGCAAATTTTGTCACTGTTTTGGAGCACACTAGATCATAGATATCCTTAAGGCTTATTAATATCAAGATATTTATACTAACACTTAAAATTCTCTTTATTTTATTTCACAGGGACTATAAAATGTTTTAAATTGCAATAATATTTCATACACTTACTTGCTGTGCATAATTTAGTTGTCTTGTCAGATCCTCCTCAGTCTTTCTCAACTTCAGCTGCAACTGCTGCTTTTCATCCTGAAAACACACATATTAAAAATATGCATTCATCAAAATTAGTGGAATTAAACATATTTCTGCTACAGTCAGGTCCACAATGTTACCTTTACAGAAGACAAACAGCTGGCCAGATACTTCTTGATATCAGTGTCAGATCCTGGCAGCAGTTTCAGAGAGAGATGTGTGAGGTGTTTAAAAGCGTTTGTCTCCACAATATTGAGGTTTGAAGGACTGTGATCAAACGCTGATGAAGATGACGAGAGCTGTAAAAGAAACCTGAAAAAAAAATAAAAAAACATTTAAAAAGCACCAATATTAGTTTAATTAATTGTTAACGAAAAAGAAAAAGTGCTTTTAATTTAATCACACTCAGGACATTCAAGATGTATTCATTTCTCCCCCTGAATTGTGGGCCTTAGTGATTCAGAATTTGGCTTAAAGGTAATAATGTGGCAAATAAATTTTAGTTTCTTGCACAGACTGATCATTTAGCTTCACACTTCTTAAAAGCTGCATCAAAAGCCACAAGTATTCATTTTTTTATATATTTTTTCTTTCTTGTTTTTTTGACACTCAACATACCTATAGCTTTGATTTTTGTAAGAAATAAATAAACTTACATAAAAAACATGTTAGTATGCATTTTTACCTTAAATTTGATAAAATACTGATGATTTTTATTCGCAACAAATATTTTTATTGCAATTTTCATTTTTGTAATAAAAATGCTCTAAATTACATTATTTAAATGTTTAAATATGTTTTCAGACATTTATGACAAATATTAACATTTTACTGAAACTAATACCCAACAAATCCAGAGATTTTTCAACTGGACTCCTCATTTTCCCCATCTATCCAGAAATATGAAAATATTCTTAACAAAACACTAAAAGGTGTATTATAATTTGACTCAATAAGGACCAATTACAAACAAGAAATCCTTTCCTTGAGTGAGACTAAACAATCAGTAATTATCTATTTTAGTGTGTCTATCCCTTTAACAACTGCAATATCTGAACATTATTATGAATTATAACCGCTCACCGTGGGTTTTCTTTGTCCTGTTCACAGATGCACTGTTCAAGTAAGTCTATAAATTTCTGTGGGAATGATGTGAAGTCTATTAAAAGCCCTTGTTGTACTTTTAAGCTGTGAAGGAGAGCGAAAAATGATTACACAAAATAATCGCATAGTCTGATAGCAGTGTTACAATAAATAAGGGTTATTATTAATATTGATAAAATGACTTTCAACATCCCAACACCTTTGAAAATCCTCCTCTGATATGATAAGGTTGTATAAAAAGTAAAGATCTGTATCATCAGTCAGCCGTACAACTAAATCCTGTTGATCAAAAACATAAAAACGTTATAAGACCACATAACACATGCCCTATATACATACATATGGTTGTATAAATGTTAAAAACTAACCTTTCTGTGAACAGGGCTTGATGGTAACTGCAGTTCAATGCTAACGCGAATAACCGAACGTCTGTAGTCACAAAAAACAACATTTATAGACACATACCGACCCTTACAGTCTCTGAAATGTTAGTAATTACAGAAAAATAAAGCCAAAACCCATACCATAAATCAATGTAGGCATTATTTGTGTTCAAAAACAAAACAATCAATACAAACCTTTCATCTGTATCTTTACTCTTCACCAGCACCTGCAACCGCTTATTAAAAAGTAACTCCGTCATTCCTAATTCATCCAAAAAAGCTAAGATAATGTTTAAAAATCGTGTATTCGTGTTTTAAAGATGTTATTAGGTTGTTGAAAGAATCATTTGTTTTCCGCGCTTCACTCCCGCGTTTGTCCGTTTCCAACCGGAAGTGAGACACACTTTAACCTAATCACGCGTATCATCGTATGTCATCATGTTTTTGTTTTTAACACTCGTATAACACAAATATAAACATTTAAAGTTGTATTTAATGTATAGTTGTGCTTGAATAAAGCTAATAAAAATGAAAACGTTTGATTGCAGAGTTCACCGGCGCGTGTTGTGATTGGTCGAGAGGTAGACGTCAAACGTGAACGCTAAGTGGGCGGGGCGTAGAGCAGTTTTGAACATGGCGGTGAGTAGCGCAAACGTTTCCACACCGTTCACATTATAAACTCTTTTAAGGACATATGGCGTTATAAACCATCATATAAAAACCTAAATATCTCGTACACTCAAAATATTGATATTTTTACACGCTAGGGTTTGTTGGTTATTGTAAATGTGACGTGTGGTGTATTTTTGCGCTAAGCTACTAGTCTGATATTTATTATAGAGGCCTGAATATTGTTATATAATATGTTTGGATCCTCAGGACAAAGACAAAAAAAAGAAGGAGAGTATTTTTGATTTGTCGAAATACATCGACAAACATATACGTGTAAAGTTCCAAGGAGGTCGTGAAGGTGAGAGAGTTGCTATATGAAGTAAATTATGGATTTAAATGTTTCACATTATGATATTTAATCAAATTATTTACATTCGACAATATTGTTTCCTATTTTCAGCAAGTGGCGTCTTAAAAGGCTTCGACCCGTTGTTGAATCTTGTGTTGGACGGCACCATTGAATACATGCGAGGTAAAATGTGCTCATGTAAACAGAATATTTACCACATCATGTTCTCTTTTTAATTTCTCACAGTATTAGTGTTAGTGTGGTTAAAGAGACTCATAAAGAAAAGCATCTAAATCAACAATAAAAGGACATGATGCCATGAGATGAAACATGAAAACAGTGAATGCTCCTCCAGCATACATGTTTTTGTTGTCATTGCAATGTTACTCCTTACAGTTCAGTCCAGGCATCAGAAATGCATCTTATTGCAGCAGATTTTCATATTTGTGTGTGTGTGATGGAGGAAATTCTGGCGCTTGTTGGACACACTTTATATGGTGGCTTAGAGAGCTTAAACGTTGCAATATAAACGGATAGTTCACCCAAAAATCATTTACTTACTCTTTACTTGTTTCAATACTTTATAAGTTTTTTCTGTCAAACACAAAAGAAGATATTTTGAAGAATGCTGAAAACCTGTAACCATTGACTTTCATAGCATTTGTTTTTCCTACTGCGGAAGTCAATAGTTACACATTTTTGGGTTAAATATATTTAAAAAAAAAACATGCAAATAGAAAAACACTGACATGCGCATACAAGTCCTCACAAAGTGTCCACAGAATTTTGTCAATTGGGCACAAAGTTGGTTTTACATTCACACAATCGTTCATTTCTGAACAGTTACAGATTGTGACACACTATTTTGAATATTTTTTCCGTAATCGCATGCAAGTATGACTTCAAAACAACATTAATACTATTTATTTGATTGTAAACAATATTGTACATTGATAGTCATTGCCTGCTAATAGGATTTCCCTTTTTAAAATTTGCAAATAATACTTTTCAAAAATTATATTAATAAGGAGAAAGTCTGAACGTGCAACTATAAAACCAACTTTACCTTAAAATTGCATCAGGTGACCCCAAAAAGTGACTGTTTTCTGTTTAGAGTCAGTGGGTCAATGGTGCTGTCAGAGAGTTGAGTGTTTTATTGTCCTGGTTGTGTTTTTTTTTGGTGTTTGGATAAAAAAATAAATAAACCCATAGCTGGATACGTCACTTTGTAGGGTCTTATAACACATTTCTATGAGCGTGTTTTGAGAATTTGCGAGCACATGTTATCAAACTGATGATGATTACTTCTCAGTTTGTAAGTGTTTTTCTATTTGCATGTATTTTCTTTGGTTACACCTCTCTAGGCCATCAAATTTTACTGATAAAAAATGCATACATGCACATACAACAAACAAGTGTATCCAAGCACACAGAACTGTTTTGTAAATTCAGATAGTCACAGAACGCGTCATAAATGCAGCAGCTTTTATATGTCAAAAATGAGAGTATGAATGCTAGACAAACCAGGGCTAAATGTATCCTTTTTTTTTGTTTGGTCCAAACAAACTGACTGAACTACAAGTGTGAACGCACCCTAAAAGATAAAAAAAAAAACTCACCCTACATCTGTGTTTTATTATTATCATCATCATCATCATCATTATTATTATTATTCAGAATGGTTTGATATGATTTCTGATCACATTCTTTTCCACGCAGACCCTGATGATCAGTATAAACTGACCGAAGACACCAGGCAGCTTGGTCTGGTTGTTTGTCGAGGGACATCTGTTGTGCTCATCTGTCCACAGGATGGGATGGAGGCTATTCCAAACCCTTTCATCCAACAGCAGGATGGATAATATTCTCTTTGTTTTCTTGTGCAAATGCCTGGTGAAGAATACAGATGGTTTTTGTTAGATCGGAAATCATGAAAAATTTAACATTTTGTATTTAGACTCAGGATAAATGTTTGTTTAGGTTTTTTTTATTTTTATTGGATTTTGCTTTTGTGTTGAAATGTGTGTTAAATATGGTTCTGAATTATAAGGCATGTTTTCTGTTCATGAAAAAGGGTGCATAATGATTCTCTGATTCTTTCTATGTTGTTTTATTACTGACATTAATAAACAACTGAAATTTAAGCATTTTTAATTTAAGCAAAAACAAAGATTATACCTGTACCTCTAAGGGTGGATCCCACAGGTTTTTCTTTTAAGAAAGCTTTTGTACACAATCGGACATCATCATTTAGCCAGCTTTCTGAGAACATTGTTTGTGTAATCTAGTATTTTGAAGGGCTTTGGTTACTGGACGCCTTGAGAAAACATTTTGTTTACTTAGATGGTGTCTTCTACTGTGTTTTACACTAAAAATAAATCCCAAGATTAAACACTGTTATGGACCCTCCTCTAGGAGATGTTTTTCCTTCTTTCGTGACACTTTGGGATTATAAGCTTCAATCTCCACTTTGATTAGTTTGGTTATGTTTAAACAATTATTATGTTATAGTAACTAGAAATAGGTTTCTAAATAAAAAGTCCCAAAATATGCTTAACATCATAAAAAAAACACAATGCAAGTTGTCAGAATATGTTGAACGTTATGTCAAAGGCGACAATACATATACGATAATAGCTATAACAACAGAACTACTGTCGTGTATTAACTTTATGCAAGGACATTTTCATTGTGCAAAGCATTTAAAGTATTATTCAATTTAGTAAATAAGAAAACAAACAGTGCAACCTGGTTCACACCAATAACTAATGCTAAATATTAGCGTCATCACAAATAGGAGCTAATGTTATGTTTTATTATAATTAAAATCAATGTTGTTAATTATTTTCGTGCTCTTTAACGCTGAGTGATTCTGATTGGCCATTTTTAAAAATCATTTTACTCTAGGAAAAATCGTTCTGAAACTGATTTCAGAACTAAAACTCATCATTAAAGTATTTTATAATAATAGCATAGGATAAAATTTCAGATGGCATTTAGAGGTTTTTGCATCTGAACTCTTCATATATATTTTTTTCTTTGCTATCCTTTCATATTTAGTTTTTTTTTTTAATACATCTGTGTCATTGTCTTTGGTATGGCCTTAAAACTTATGATTATGTTAACTAGAATTATGTAATTTCACTAATACACACCAGTTTGCGATATCAAGTGGCATAACTGACTGTTTTCAGACAGGTAACAAATTCACATTACAAATTGGCCATATGCAATTTTCAATATAAAATGTGGTCAGTCTTCTCTTATAGCTTGGAAACTAGGGTTTTCCCACTAAGAGCTTTTGTTTTGATGGCTATCAGATTGAGATTTGCCATTCATGCTTCTTAGCACAGCCACAAAGACCTGCTTGTCACCTTTCTGGATTTACTTTAAGTGGGAAGCAAAATGTACATCAATATACTAGTGAGTTCCAGTATAGTTTCCTCTCTGATATTTAACGCAGGTAATGGAGATTCGCTGGTCCCTCCATTTGTGATGGCAGTTTTCTAGCAGTTATGAATGAAAGGCTCAGTGTATCTTGCCTGGCTGGTGCTCTTTTGAACAGCAGGACTTTCCAGATTTTATCAGTGTGTGCACTGGCACCCAAGTCTGGGCTTTATTGGGTAACACAGTTCTAGTGGTTCAGGGTCTGTTAACTGATGGTTAACTTTAGAGGGGTCTGTAAGAGGAGCCGCTGTCTGAAGCCGTGCCAACTCTTAATACTATTCCAGGTCAGTAGAAGTCTGAGGAGAGGTGGTCTAGTGAGGCAAACTGCATTTGATTTTGCACAGCAGATTAAACCTTAGAGGTAAATGAAGTATTCCTATATTTGATCCATTTTTCTAATGTCAGCTAAAATACAAATATGAGCTAAAATAAATATGGTAAATACGGAATTAACTGAGAATTGAATGATAAAACTACTTCAATCCCAAGCTAATAGTAATTTCTGCACTGTTTAGGGTTTAAGCTAACTATTTACAGTTGGCTTTTGGATTTGTTTAGGATTGTGTTCAACCCCTCCCAAGAGCAACAGTGTAATGTTTCTTTAAATCCCTTAAAAGTGTTAAAACAACGTTTTGAGAAATAACCGAGGATTATGTTTTACGTGGACGCTGGACGCGACGGCACCGGCCAATCAGAGACGAGATTCCGCCTTCACCTGCGTAAAGCCACGCCCACACCCAAGCCACCGCATCAGTGCTGAATTCAACATTCGTCTCTAATCTTGTCACGCGGTTTATTTGGACGTAAAGAAAAGATGAACCAAAGACCTAATGCTGTCTAAAACGGTAAGTGACCGTCTAACCTCTTTTATTTGTCCTATAAATGTTCAAGAAGTTGATGGACAGCTATATTAATGTTTTTTTTTAACTTTATATCGAGTTCCTCAGAAGAGTAATGTATAGTTGTACACTGTAAATCAAATAAATGTTTATTGTTGGATAATTCAATACAATTTTGCGGGATGTACACAAATGTTTAGCAATTCAATATTCATTCATCAGTTTTATAAACTGTACCTACACTTATTTTATTTACTATGTTTGTAATTAAGTAATTTAGTAAATAACATTGCTATAAATTATTATATATAAAATATTAATAAAATATTAATATTTATTGTTATTTTATTGCATATCGTTTTTTTTTATATTGATATTTAACAAAACCATACATAGTAGTATATAATACAGAATAAAAACAATTATAGATAGTCTTAATTTTCTTATTTTCCCTCTTTCCCCTCAAAATAAAATAAAACGTATTAATTAAAAACAAACATATCCTCTAAAAAAGAATAAAAACTGAGCAGGTTTACAAATAAAAGAGTAAAATATTACTAAGAGTGAAAAAAAAAGAAAAACTCCTTTAAGGATTCAATATATTTCCTTGTTTGAATTGGATTATACCGTATTGTTTCCTCAATCTGTGTGCCGAAAGCATTATTTGATACTCCTGCGCTGCTGTTGGCAGGTATCATGTAAATGATAGTTTTGCACTTCAAATTCTAATTGCCATACATTGTCGCTACAGTATATTGTTTTCATTGACGTGCACAAATGTAATCATAGATATGCTGTGGCTTTAGCATGCCTAAAGTAAAAAGTAACTAAATCTTCACCTTATAAAGCAGCAGGATTCATATTTCTATGATAAAACATCTATGAGTCGATAATAGTTTGTTTTGGCTTCTCGGAACCACTCCTAGTATTGTCTTTCTCTATGGCCAGTGAATAACACTTTGGCATCCCACGAGATGATTTTCACCCAGGGGAGTCTCCAATGCTTTTGACATCATTAAAAAAAATGCAATTCTCGTTTTTACCTGGTCTCATGTCTGTTATTCCTGCCTCCATGTGTCCTTGTGTTTTACAGGTTGGATCCCCAGGTTGTATTGCAGGTCTTTGTCTAGACTGAAATGGAGAAGAAAGACTTGAATAAGTGGCCCGAGGGTGATCCACGGCCAGCTCACCTCTCTACCTGCAAATGTATGACGATAGCCGCCGCGCTAATACTTTTCGTAATAGGGGCCGCTGTGGGTTTCATGACAGGTACACTGTTCTAGTTATCACTGCATATCTTCTGAATCAAAATATGACAATATTGTTGAACCTACTTTTATTTTTCCTGTTTAGCTTACTTAATTCAAGAGGAGCATTATTTTATGGACACGGTGGAATTGCAAGGGCTCAGCTATAATGCTGACCTCCAAGATAAAACATCAGGATTTTCGCTAGTTCTATCCGCAACTCTGAAAGCAAAGGTATGACTACTTGCAAGAAAGTGCGTCAAACTGCAGGTTGCAAACTGACATTCATTGGCGCTTTTATTGTTTTACAGATCAAGAATATCTTTACTGCCTCTGGAGCGGCCAGTCATTTTATCGACTGCCAGATAGTTGCGTACGGGTAGGTCTATGTTTTAACTGTACACTACCTGACAAAATTCTTGTCGTCGATCCCAATTGTAAAAGCAACAAATAACTTGAATTCTAGTTGATTATTTGGAAATTTGGGATTTTTCTGATGAATCATCTGTTGAACTAAATCCCAATCATCACAAATACTACAGAAGACCAATTGGAACCCACATGCACCCAAGAATCTCAAAGAAATCTGTCAAGTTTGGTGAAGGAAAAAATCATGGTTTGGGGTTACATTCAGTATGGGGGCGTGTGAGAGATCTGCAGAGTGAATGGCAACATCAACAGCCTGAGCTATCAAGACATTTGTGCTGTCCATTACATTACAAACCACAGGAGAGGGCAAATTCTTCAGCAGGATAGTGCTCCTTGTCATACTTCAGCCTCCACATCAAAGTTCCTGAAAGCAAAGAGGGTCAAGGTGCTCCAGGATTGGCTCACCCAGTCACCAGACATGAACATTATTAAGCATGTCTGGGGTAAGATGAAGAAGGAGGCACTGAAGATAAATCCAAAGAATCTTGATGAACTCTGGGAGTCCTGCAAGAACACTTTCTTTGCCATTTCAGATGACTTAAGTTATTAGAGTCATTGCAGAGATGTATGGATGCAGTCCTCCAAGCTCATGGGAGTCATACATGGGAGTTTTTCCACTGCACCATGACTTTATATTCTATACTTCTGTTAAGTGACATAACTTTTGTCTAAGAAAAGTCTGACCTTACTGTAATAATTAAATAATTAAAAATTAAAGCATAATCGTATTTTATTTTGGTAAAATAAGCGTAATCTAGAGGCCTTTGTCTTTTATATAAGTCACTTCTGATTCCAAAAGATCAACTAGAAGTCAAGTTATTTTATGTTGTTTCTAAAACCTGGATAGGCGACAAGACTTTTGTCAGGTAGAGTATAAAGCAAGGTGGAGAATTGTGTTTATATAAATTTTGGTGTTTGATTGGATATTTGTGATATCTTTTAGGAATATCAACTCAAATGTGATGACCACAATTCGTTTAATCTTCCGGGTCTCTCAAATTCAGGGGTACAGCCAGACTTTCGTTCAAGACATCCTACGCAATGGATTAAAGGCTCTTCTGAATGGGAAACACATTGTTGTTCCAGAATATGGGGAAATCAGTGGCATCGTCCTTCTTGGTATGCCAGATTCAAGTTAATCATTCCCTATATGTAGTTTTTTTATACACATATCTTCTGGGTCACCAAGCTGACGTCGAAGTACTAGTTGACATACCAAATTTAGGCAAGACGTCTATGTTCCTACATTTGTTAGGTGTCTATTAAACACAAAATTGTTGGTGGGATTAAAGTTTGTTGTTTTTGCTGTCTTCAGTAGTTTGTTTGTTCACCGTTTCGTTATGAGCTGTTAAAGAACTGCCTGGTTCAGTGTTAGGTACTGCAAAAACAATTCAAAGTGTGTGTACGAGCTGTGTATGTGTGTGGTTACAAAAATATGTCCAGGCTGCTGTCACAATTATGAATTGTGTATTGCACATAGTATGCAGACCCACTCGATCGCATACAAATAAAGGAAAAAGTACACTTTAGGCTTAATAGCATCATTTTGACAATTCTTTGTTTTCTCATATCAGGGGCCAGTGGAAAGTCTTTCTATGAGATCGGAAATGACATAAGTAAGACAACTGTGATTATATATAAAATATTATTGAAGGTTTATTGAAAATCTTGCTCAGATGTCTTTTTCTTTTATGGCAGGTAAATGTCCTGATAGCACGTTTACCTGTGACAATGGCGAGTGCATCACAAAGCCAAATCCAGAATGTGACTACATAACAGACTGCACTGATGGTTCAGATGAAACCTTTTGCTGTAAGTGTCACTCTTTTTTGTCATTATGCTAACACTTAAGCCTGCTATTAGTTATATACTGTATATATATGTGTACACCTTATTCTTAATTGACAAATTTATTTGTGACCCTGGATTACAAAACTAATTACAAGAAATGATTTTGGGAAAATGTCAACAGAAAGCTGTATGAATAAGCTTTCCATTGATGTATGGTTTGTTAAGATATGACAATATTTGGTTGAGATACAACTATTGACAATCTGGAATATGAGGGTTAAAGATTTGATATATTTACAGTTGGAAATTGACTAAATGTTTTCATGGAAATTTATCTTTAGTTAATATGTTGATGATTTTTGGCATTAAAAAAATGCTAGTTTTGACACATACAATGTATTTTTGGCTATTTCCACAAATTTAGCGGTGCATCAAAAGATGTTTTGTGGCCAGGGCTACCCTTTGGCCTAAAGTGAAAAAGAGTTTTTACTGATTTGACAGTTTCAAAAGAATTTGAAAGTTTATGAGAGGAAAACAAGTTTTTAGTGGTACTTCTTAAGGCATATCGCAGTCACTTATGGCCCGTTTCCACTAAGTGGTACTGTACGGTATGGGTCGGTACGGGTCACCTTTATCAGGCTTGCATTTCCACTGCCAAAATGGTGTACAACAGAAAGTTTCAGTCAACGTTATTCTCGCTCGAGGAAATGTCAAAGTAAAGCCGTACGAGTCGTTCACATATCATGAGCAGCACTTCTCACAAAACAGATGCTTTCTACACATACACACTTGTGTATAAATGTTCATTACTAACCTTTCTATGAACATGATTTGATTATAACTGCAGATCAATGACGCAAATAGCCTACTGTAACATCTGCAATTATATAAAATAAATAAATAAATGCAACATATACGAACACATACAGACCCTTACAGTCTCCGATAGGTTACCAATTACAGAAAACACTACACACAGCAGACATTTAGTCCTTATTTGGGTTCAAAAACAACACGCAACATATAGCCAACAGTCAGTGCAAACCCCTCGTCTGTATCTTTCATTTTCACCAGCACATGTAGCCTCTGTTAGAAAGTAATTCCGTCATTTGGAGTTCATAATAGTCCAAAAGATGATGATATTAGTTAAACATGGCAGTTTGTACATATTTTAGGTTGCTAAAAAAATCATTTGCTCCATTGTTTTGTTGGACTTCTGCTTTGTTTTTTCAAGCGTCACTTGCATTTGTCCATTTCTGAAAGGATTGCATGTCAGAAGCACACCAATAATTATACAGACGTTATTATCATCAGATCAAGAAGTTTGTTATTTCAAATATAGATGTGCGACTCGCTCACGCGAGAAAGCGAAACCTCTCACACTTTAGATGGTCTTGTAAACAACTACTAGGCACAGGGTAGATTTTGCTCTTCTTCTTAGCTTTGTGGCTGTTCAACAAGACGGTTTGTTTAAGCTTGAGTTGACCATGGCTCATTATTATTATATAACCACACAAACCTAGCAAAGTTTTGGCATGTGTTGCTATCATATATCCTTCAGGTAAGTCTTTGATTGCTAACAGTTGTTTCAATGTAGCGTGTGGAACTCGTCCAGTCATGTCTAATCGTATTGTGGGAGGTGAAAACACCCGGCACGGGGAGCTCCCCTGGCAGGTCAGTCTCAGATTACGTGGCCGCCATACCTGTGGAGCCTCCATCGTCAACAGCCGCTGGCTTGTCAGCGCCGCTCATTGTTTCGAAGTGTGAGGAAAAATTTCTGTAAAATCTTCATCAATCCATTACTGGGGCACCAATGTATATCTAAACGTGTTTTTCTTATATGCCAAAGAGAAAACAACCCAAAAGACTGGACAGCTCTCGTGGGAGCCAACCAAGTCAGCGGTGCGGAGGCTGAAGCCTTCATAGTAAACATCAAGTCTCTGGTTATGTCTCCAAAATACGACCCCATGACCACTGACAGTGATGTGACCGTACTGGAACTGGAAACACCCTTGAAGTTCAGCCATTACGTTCAGCCAGTCTGTATACCATCACCCTCTCACATTTTTACTCCTGGGCAGAACTGCATCGTCTCTGGTTGGGGAGCTCTTAATCAGTACACAAGTGAGTATGTTTGATATGGAAACATTTGAAAATGTATTACTCTTAGATAACCCTTAACTTAACCACACCTGGTCACTTAACATGTCATCCAGGCACTGTTTTCTTGTCTAAGGCTACATTTATGCGATAATGATGTAGCTGGATATTGAAAACTTATTCCTTTGCATTTTAAAAAACTTTCATAGCTACAGGACAATGTTTTCAAAATGATCCATGTTTACACATTTCCACGAAAAAAGGCCAAAAACACTGTATTATACATGCCAGGCCAATATTTAGCAGTATTTAGTTGTGTGTCCACATAAGCCTGGAATGACGTGGCACAATTACAAACCGTTCTCAGCCCAGATGGCTAGGCATGTTTTGGTTAGACAACTGTGCTGTGATGAACCATGTTGGACTGGTAGAGCACATGACATTGGCAGTTTCTCCGTAGTCAGCTAAGCGGAAAGAGCGATATTTTTTCATTTATTTTTTGTTATTCAACGAAGTAAGTCCCAAAAGCAGAAATATCTGATCAACGGCCATATTGCGCCAGACCGCACACAAGCTGATTGGTGGATAAGAGACAGAGTGATGAAACCAATTATGGTCATGGTTATGAAACAAAGATGGACAGAGGCCAGTGGGCAAATTTGGCCTGGATTAAACTACTCTTTTTCGAAGGACATCCTGGGATTTTTCACAACCACAGAGAGAGTTTAACATCTCATCCGAAAGACAGCACTCACTGAGCATTATAGAGTGCCCTTCACTATATTGGGGCATTAGGATCCACACAGACCGCAGGTTGAGTGCCCCTCTGCTGGCCTTACTAACATCCTTTTCGGCAGCAACCTAGCTTTCCCATATGGTCTCCCATTGAGGTACTGACCAGGCGCAGCCCTGCTTAGCTTTAGTGAGCGACCATGTGAGAGTTGCAGAGAGCTAGCTGCCGGCTTTTATTTTTAATGTGAAGTAAATTCACACTTTGCTGATGAATCGTTGAGCAACAACAACACTAACAATACCACATACTTCGCCATACCATGCACGCACATGACTGTCATTTTCAAAGACTTTCATTCCAGGTGTTTACACGGGCACAACAGTATCCTGTTTTTTGGCTGAAAATGTTGTAGTGCAAACTCGGTACTGGAGGGGTCAGTGTCCTGCATACTGTAGTTTAGCTCTAACTTCCTTCAGCACACTTGCATGGAAGTTTTAGTATACCTAGAAAGAGCTTGATTAGTTGGTTCAGGTGTGTACAATTGGGGTTGGAACTAAAATATGCAGGACACCGGCCCTCTAGGACTGAGTTTGGGCATCCATGCTGTAGTATAAACGGCCCCTAAGTGGGTTAAATGTTTGGCTACTATACTAAACTAGTGTTTCCCAACCTTGTTCCTGAAGGCACACCAACAGTACACATTTTCAACCTCTTCCTAATCAAACACACCTGAATCAACTGATCAGATCATTAGAAGAGACTCCAAGTCCTTAAAATGAATGGGTCAGATAAGGGAGACATCCAAAATATGTACTGTTGGTGTGCATCCAGGAAGAGGGTTGGGAAACACCGCTATAGACCCCTTCTTTTAAGACTTGAAATTTTTGTGCCTGAGCAGCTGAGGTGCCTTCCACATTACAGAAGGCAATCGTGAAGATCATCGACTCGAAAGTCTGCAACAAGTCATCTGTATACAGAGGTGCGCTTACACAAAATATGTTGTGTGCTGGTTTTCTTCAAGGCAAGGTGGACTCTTGTCAGGTAAGGGTTTGCTAAATATTAGATATTTAAAAATCAAGTTTTCCTAATTGATTGTTCAATGGTTTTAAATGTGCCTTCAGGGAGATTCTGGAGGCCCTCTGGCATGTGAGGTGGCTGCTGGGCGCTATTTCCTAGCAGGAATAGTGAGCTGGGGAGTGGGATGTGCGCAGATCAATAAGCCTGGGGTCTATTCCTGTGTCACTAAGCTCCGCAATTGGATTGTGAGCTACACCAAAACTGCACCAGCTACCCAGGAGAACCCCACTGTCCCTAGTGTCACAACCACTGAGGCTCACCACGTTAAAGCTGTGAATCCTTCCTCTGACCTTACAACTAATAACTATATCCCTGCTCTTGGGAACTGCAGTGGCAATTATAACTGTGGCAGAGGCATGTGCATCAGCAAGATAAACCCAGAGTGTGACAGAATCATTGACTGCCCCAATGAAGCCGATGAGAAAAACTGTGGTAAATAATCTCTATTCAGTAATTTACAATGACATTGCCCAATCCTCTTCCTGAAGACCTTTCTGGAAATTCAGCCCTAATGAAATACACCTGAGAACTAAATGCAGAGGTGCCCAAACTCAGTCCTGGAGGACCAGTGTCCTGCGGAGTTTAGCTCCAACTTGCCTCAACACACCTGCCAGGATGTTTCTAGCAAGCCCAGTAAGAGCTTGATTACCTGGCTCAGGTGTGTTTGATTGAGGTTAGAGGTAAACTCTGCAGGACCGAGTTTGGACACCGCTGACCTAAACGGATTAGTTCACACACAAAAAAAATTTATTATGTTATTAATTGCTCACCCTCATGTCATTCAAAACCCATAAGACCTTTGTTCATCTTGGGAACACAAATTAATGTATTTTAGAAGAAATCCGAGAGGTCTGTCATTAGATTTCATGTTAAATATCTTAATTTGTGTTCCCAAGATGAACAAAGTATTTTGGATAATTGGATTGACTTGAGGGTGAGTAATCAATAATATAAATTTTTTTTGTGAATTAACCCTTTAATAATTGCAAACAGGTATGTTGGAGCAGGGTTTGAACAGAACCCTCAGGAAGGCACGTCCAGGGTTGATTGTAGGACTGTGCACCTTTTAAAGTTGGTTTTCACCCTTATTAATGAACCTTTGGTTAACCAGCTTTTGCAGACCTTCAGTGTCAGGGTAGATGCCATATCTAACTTTCCACTATCCCAGAGTTCTTTTGTGCAATGTAAAATATTTGTAAAGGCAAATATTTTTGTGTTGTGTCATCCGATCAACAGCAGTGTATCCTTTACAGCCTAAAGGTAACCAACCCCTGACTAAGTTCCATTGAATAAGGAACAAGAATATGAGTCACCTTTTTTTTTTGCAGACTGTGGGAATCGTCCAGCAGTGACCCAGGAGAGGATTATTGGTGGTGTCACTGCCCGGCGTGGAGAATGGCCGTGGGTGGGCAGTCTGCAGTACCAACGCACTCACCGCTGTGGAGCAACGCTCATCCACTGCAAATGGCTCCTGACTGCTGCTCACTGCTTCAGAGGGTAGAACACCTTTCAGTGATGACTACATGCTCTATATTCACACATAGAATGAACCGAACAAGGTTTAGTTTTTTTTTGTGTGTGTGTGTTTTGTTAATAGTGACCTGAATCCTGCTGGTTGGACGGTAAGTCTAGGCTCGGTCATTTGGTCTGGGTTGGGTGCTCTGGTGATTCCAGTGCAAAGGATCATCCCTCATCCTGCTTTCAATAGCAGCACCATGGACTTGGATGTGGCTCTGGTGGAAATTTCCATCCCTGCCCCCAAATCCTACACCATCCAGACTGTGTGTTTGCCTTCTCCTTGGCACAGCTTCATCAAATCTATGGAATGCTACATTATTGGATGGGGCGCTGTGAGGGAGGATGGTGAGTTTGGGATCTTTATATTGTTTTCCGTTCGCCGCGGTCAGACAACAAATAAAACTATTTGCTAGGATAATCTTTAATCAAAATGTTTTGAATGAGGTATTTGTGGAGGGATTATATGCAAGCTAAATGCAAACATGCAAAGAAAGACAAATTATTGTCATGCTGCGCAAATGACATGGAAAGTGCAACGCTTTTGCCACGGACGTGGAATTCCAAGTAGATAACGCTGCAGCCCGGAGACCTCTAAGTGGCAGGGACTTACGCCACAAGTAGGCTGGGTTTGGGGTTAGTGTAGGTGTAGTAGACATTAATAAAACACAAC
>CAIGQZ010032594.1:9911472-9984892 GCA_903798205.1 Danio tinwini
GAAATGAATAAACTAAACTGGCCGTAGTGTTTGTGTGTGAATGAGAGTGGATGGGTGTTTCCCAGTACTGGGTTGCAGGGCATCCGCTGCATAAAACAAATGCTGGATAAGTTGGCGGTTTGTTCCGCTGTGGCGACTCCTTATAAAGGGACTAGGCTGAAGGAAAATGAAGGACTGAATGAAAAACAATATTAAACAATAACATGGTTATAATAGCATTCTTAAGAAAGTATGTTCACTATAAGGCTTTATATAATTCACAAACATACATGACATAAATGTTCGAGCATCCATCATCCACATGTTCACTCATTCTCCGAAACACTTGTGATCAACGTGTCCTAAGATCACCTCCTCCGCCAGGATTGGACATTTAACACGAGGGAAAAGGAGGAGCGACTGAGAACCACACTACACACACTCGCACACAGCTCAAATCAAGGTAGTAAAGCTCCTCGGCGTGTAACAGGCGGATCTCACACACTTTACACGAGAAATGTTACAACTGAAGCCCTTTAGCAGGACATCTTAAAGTTACACGCGTCTCTAAAAGTCGAATGAATACCGTGGAAGTCCGCGCGTGGAAAAGAAATAAGGTAAAGTCACAGGCTACTACTTTTTTTTTACACATGGTTATACATACAGGTTTACAATATACAGACGTATTGTCTACATTGAACTGCTATGTATACTTGTGTAGCGAAATAGTGATGCCAAGTACATTCATGCTAAGTTGATTATGTAAAATAGACTATGTAAAAGTTTTAAGCGCAGGAAATGCACGTCGGAAATAGTCCGCTACTGTTGCTACTATAAAACTGACTGACTTTTAATGAATATTTCATCATGACAAGACTTGTCGAAATAAATGTAGTAGCGTAACTGTGGTGTTTTATGAGGTTAAATGTAAATTTTAATCGAGATGACCAACTTAATGCTGTATTAGCTGTTAAAATGCTTTTTAAAGATTGGCTTAGTTGTTATTTTTTAAATGAAATATTGTCCACCGTCTCCTTATTATGTGTACAATACTTTAAATATTACAGAAAACTATAAATGGCCCTGGCGAATAATAACCATGTATATATTAGTAAAAGTGTAATAACCATGCTGTTTTGGCAGATTGATGTACATTTGTATAACCACAGTCTTACTACAAAAAACATGGTTTTACTATAGTTGATTTTATTTGTAATAAAACCATGGTTAAAATCCCAAAATCAAACAAAAAGTGCTCAGGGGTAGCTTAAATAATCTGTCTGTGCTCTTTGGGTTAGGGATTTATCAGAATAAACAGTAAAAATCAATCCAAGGCATTTAAAAAATGTGGAAAAAATATTAAAAAGGACATGGCTATACCTTGAACAGTGGTTACTTTTCATATTATAGCTGTCATTTCCATTCTCTGTCAGACTTTGCTGTATTTTTTTTGCATGACTGAAATGATAAACTAATAACCAAGAGCAGTAACTTTATCTGAGATCAAAGGCGGCGGCGATCAATCATTTCCCTTGAATCATTTACCATTGTACTGAAAAAGAGAACAATCTCAAGGTAAACGGAACGCTGTAATGCTTTATTGCTGTTTAACAAACGATTATGGGTTTACTGCCGTCCAAGGATAAAGCTGGTTCCAAGTGTAATTGCCCTAACTATGATGTATCCACTGTCTAATTATATGTTGAGGATTTTTAAACACTGCAGAACAATAGGGGTTTCCGAGTAATATCAAATGAACGGCTGTGGGAGATTTAAGAAGTTAAAGGGATAATTTAGCCCAAAATTACTTACTATTTGCTCACCCTCAAATGGTTTCAAACCTTTATGAGTTTCTTTAGTCTGTTAAACACTATGAAAATATTTTGAAGAAAGCCGAAAATCTCTAATAATTGACTTGTCTTCCATAGTAGGAGAATCAAACACAAATACAAGTCAATGCTTACAGGTTTCCAGCTATCTTCAACGTGATCTTCTTCTGTGTTTAACAGTCAAGTAGGTTTGAAACAAGTAAATGATGATAGCAATTGAACGTTTGGGTGAACTACACCTTTATGTTTAATCAAAAAGGATTTAAAATAGCATCTTAAATTTATTTATTTTTTTCAGTTCAAAGATGTCTGTCAGTAATCACGAGAACCGAAAGTCCAGGTCAAGCTCTGGATCCATGAACATCCAGCTGTTCCACAAGACGTCACATGCAGACAGCCTGCTTACTCACCTCAACCTCCTCCGTAAGCGGCGCGTCTTCACGGATGTAGTCCTGCATGCTGGGCATCGAGTTTTCCCATGCCATCGTGCAGTTCTGGCGTCATGTAGCCGCTATTTTGAGGCTATGTTCAGCGGTGGCTTGAAGGAGAGCCGAGATACAGAGGTTAATTTCCATGACTCTTTGCACCCTGAGGTGCTTGAGCTCCTGCTAGACTATGCCTATTCAGCCCGAGTGATCATCAATGAAGAAAATGCAGAGTCTTTGCTGGAAGCTGGCGACATGCTCCAGTTCCATGACATTCGGGACGCTGCTTCAGAATTTCTGGAGAAGAACCTGCATCCGTCCAACTGCCTTGGGATGATGCTTCTGTCCGATGCTCACCAGTGCCAGAGGTTGTACGAACTTTCTTGGCGAATGTGCCTGGCAAATTTTGCTAATCTCTACCACACTGAGGATTTCCTAAGCCTGCCCAAAGATAAAGTTCAGGAGCTTGTTTTCAGCGAGGAATTGGAAGTTGAAGATGAAAGTATCGTCTATGAGGCTGTTATTGACTGGGTTAGGGCAGACATTGGGAGGAGACACATTGACCTTCCTGATCTTTTACGTTGCGTTCGCCTTGCCTTGCTCCCAGAAACCTACCTGCTAAAAAATGTGGCATCTGAGGAGCTTGTCATGGGACACAAGGTGGGGCGCGAAATTGTGGAAGATGCAGTTCGTTGCAAAATGAAGATCCTGCAGAATGATGGAGTTGTCACAGGTTTTTGTGCCCGACCTCGGAAGGTGAGCCAAGCCCTTCTGCTTCTAGGAGGCCAAACTTTTATGTGCGACAAAGTATACATGATTGACCACAAGGCCAAGGAGATCACCCCCAAAACAGACCTTCCTAGCCCTCGTAAAGAGTGTAGTGCTTGTGCCATTGGCTGTAAGGTATACGTCACAGGTGGTCGAGGCTCTGAAAATGGAGCTTCAAAAGACGTTTGGGTCTATGACACTCTGCACGATGAATGGTCCAAAGCTGCACAGATGCTTGTTGCTAGATTTGGGCATGGTTCGGCAGAACTTGACCACATCCTGTATGTAGTAGGTGGACACACATCCCTTGCAGGGTCCTTTCCTGCTTCTCCATCAGTGTCTCTCAAACAAGTGGAGCAATATAACCCCCAATCCAACAAGTGGACTCTGGTAGCTCCTCTTCGAGAGGGTGTGAGCAACGCTGCAGTTGTTGGGGCCAAAAACAAACTCTTTGCTTTTGGAGGGACTAGTGTTAACAGAGACAAGTATCCCAAAGTTCAGTGCTTTGACCCCTGTGAGAACAGGTGGACAGTCCCGGCCACTTGCCCTCAGCTTTGGCGTTACACAGCGGCAGCAGTTGTTGGGAACCATGTTGTGGTCATCGGCGGAGATACAGAGTTCTCCGCCAGCTCTGCTTACCGCTTCAATAGCGAGACGTTCCAGTGGACCAAGTTTGGCGATGTGACTTCAAAGAGAATCAGCTGTCATGCAGTGGCGTCAGGGAATCGCCTGTATGTGGTCGGAGGCTACTTTGGGGCTCAGAGGTGTAAAACCTTGGACTGCTATGACCCTTCAACGGACTCATGGGACAGTATAACAAGCGTACCCTATTCGCTTATCCCGACAGCATTTGTCAGCACCTGGAAGTACCTCCCATCTTGAAGAAACTACATCTCCTATTTGGTGAGTATTGTCCAATGTAGGGCTGCACAATATTTAAAAAAATGACATTGCAATATTTTGTGTTGTACTGCATATATTGAGATATGACATCCATTTCACCAGATGGATTGAATATCTCTATTTGTGAAGAAATCATTATTTCTGAATGGTTGGGGTGATGTTGTAGGGTAGTGCATATGCATGAATTAATATGAACTAGTTTGATATATTTATATTTTTTGTATGTCTTATTGGTAAATATAAAAAAAAATCAAAGGCAAAATTGGCACTTTGCAGTCTTTACTATGTCTAAGAAATGCAACTAATCTCTGTTAAAGCTAAAACATATTAATGTTTCTTTTGCCTTAATGCACTTATGCAAATTATAAACTTTAATTCCACAATGGTTATACTTTGCAATTAATCTATAAGTTACATGCTTTCCAAACTGTGGCTCCTCTGGTTTAACAATAATCCCTACCAGACATGGAAGATCCTAGTTCAGCGTCACTGTCCTGGACTAACTGACAACTTTGCTTTGACTACAAGCCCTCGCAGATGTATAAAACAGTAATTTTGATTGTTCATGAAAAATGTCTAACCGTAATTAGTGCTGTTGGGTGTCAAATAAAGACAAAATGTTCCTTAATAGTTCAAAAAGGAATGTGGCAGCACAAATTACAGAGTAAAACGCGTCTCTCTGGGGTGTACAGGCTTTTCCAAATGCTTCCAGCTAGAACAGTATCAGGTTCATGCTTGTAGTTCTGCCTTTGGCAAGGCCTGTACCATTTTAGCACACTGCTTCTTCCAAAAAACGTAGTTTTTCGTATTTAGGTTGTTTACAAATCATTCATCTTTGCTTTTAAATAAATGTCAGGGCTTATTGTTTCGTGCATGCTTACACAGTAGCCAGACAGATAACAAACTCAAATAATGGTTTCCCATAGACTAGCGATGTTTAGAAAAGGTGTGTTTATTTGAGTATGAGGCCTAATGTTTGGCAAGAAGATTCAATGATGGATACTGGAACCTTTCAACTCATTAGAGGACGTCTTTATGGTAGGCCCTGGTCTTTGTTGTAAAAATAAAAAGCCTTTACTTGAAGAATTCTCAAGTACTGCTAAAAACTTGCACTAGTACAGCTTCTTAAACAGCCTGTCTTGTTTAGCACACTCGCAAGTTGTTACCGAGAGCTCAGTGCTCACTTAATGGAAGGAAGCCTAGGGGAACTGCTGTTTGCCCTTCCTCAATAATAAACAGATGGTTTGGGTGGAGACTGGCAGAAAAGAGCCTGCAAGGCCCCAAAATCTGCACGTCTGCATCTGACAAGTCCTTCTTTGAGAATGCAGAACGGTGTAGTTCCAGCTCTTTTGAATGCCACTAATTTGCCGTAGATTCTTGCACGGAATTGCCTTGTCAGAAGAGGCATGTGGCGTAGGGTGCAGCTATATTTTGCACCGTTTGGCAGCCAGCAGCTTAAACCTAAAAATACACATTGCTTCAGAAGCTGTCATCTTGTAACAGGGCGAGGAAAACAAATAGAGAAAATCTCCTTCTCTTTGATGATCTTTTTTTTTTGCCACAAGCCAACATCCAGTACACTTGGACGTGCATCAATCTGAAGGTGTAGACTCTCTGATAATTTCTCACCGGTGAGTCGCACCCGTTTAAACGGAGATAAGTTTATTTTTGTATTGTCACTGCATATCAGCACAATGAGTCACTGTTTGACTTTGAGTTGTAGTTAACTGTTGAGATATTCAGAGGAATGCAGTTCACCTGGCATACTTTTTATAAACCATCCTTGTGATTCTGACATACATTTTACTTTAATTACTCTATGATAATAATTTTTGAAGCTTATTTCCATCATGGATTTAAAAAAAGGTAACTTGTTTGTTTTTTATCTTTAATTTCTGACATTATTTGTACAGTTGTGCATGTACAGAATTGTAACTTTGTATCTCACAATTTATATCTCGCAAATTCTGTGAGGAAAGTCTGAATTACTTTTTAAAATTTGATCCTCTTGGCGAAACTGGTTTCCTAGATCTGTTTGTTTGACATCTGCAGCCTCTCAACTAATATAGCACCAATAGCCTTAAGGCTAACAGAAAAGACAGCCACACAACTTTGCTTAGATTGAGGTTTAAGGTGGATCATGTTTGAAATACCCTGCTGGCATAGTTTTCTTGTAGTATATATATCATGTGTACAGTGTGCAGTACGGCAATGTGTATTGTGCTGTAAACTGTAATTCATAAATAATGCACAGTACTTGATATGATCTTCCATTTCCAGTTTCAGCAATGAATTGGATTTGATATCAAATATTGATCTGACTACTACATGAGAAGGCATTTTAGACAGTTTTAAGACAAAAACATCTCTACCTCATGAAAATCAATCATGGTTTTACTACAAATGAACAAAAACAGACAAACAAAAAATATTTTTTTTGTACTACTAGTAGTAAAACCGATGTAAATTAACCATGCTAAGCCAACCATGCTCTATAGTAAAACAGGTATACAAATAGTAATCAACGCACCATGGTTACTACACATACTATAGACCATTTCAATATCATTGAATCATGAACAATCATGTCATTGGCCCATGAACATTTCATGCTTGTTATCAAACTATTTCATAACTGTAACAATAGGCAATTCAATCATAATTTAATGTTAAAACAGCTGCCATAACATTATTTATGTGGCTCTTTTTGTATTCTCAGGAGCTGTCGGAATTAAAAATCTACGCTGGGACCATTTGTTTTTGTGTACATCCCTCAAAGGCATCTCAGCATAAAGCCTATGGTTTCATTATAAAAAATGCTGTGTTCATTGTATACCACATTTATGCAGTTTTTCAAGTAGTACTAAACTAGAATGTAGCCGAACATCAACATTGTCACAGATGAATTATGTTTCCAGTATTCAGGCAACTATAATGTTGTCTAGTTGGCAAGACTGGTAATCCAAACTGTAACCCGAGCGCTGGGGAGGAAGTTATCAAGATCCCCTCATGCTTTGTTCAGACTGTAGTAACTGGCACTGATCCAGCCAGCGCCATATGAGTCTCTGTTTGTTGTATATGACACACCTGATCTAGGCCAAGGGTCAGCTTCTCGCTTTCAGGGCGGCTTTATAATCCACGGTCAATACTGATGTTTTATTAATGCGCGGAGTTTAAAAAATCCATCCGAAACGATAACAAAAGAAATCTTTTATTTTGGCATCTGCGTCCTTTTTCTTGACGCGCGCGCGAGTGACCTCGACTCTCGCCAAGCCCCGCGGCGCGGCAAAATCTGCGTGAAGTTAATATAGATTCACTTCTTTGTTCGTGAAAGCGGGACCTGCAGAAAGAAATTGAATGATATAAAGGCTTCAAATTGGTTACCAGCCGTAAATAGATCAAACAGGTCATTCAGCCGGCAACTCGCTTGGTGTAATTAATCAGAATTGCATAATATTTGCTGAGGTGAAAAGGTTGCGATTAGCATACAAACCGTCTTTGTTTTTCAAAGCCCGGGGCGCATATTCCGGTATTCATGTTAATTTGAGGGTCAATTAGAGCTCAGTTCTGTAGAGGGGGAGTAAAATGATAAAATATGCACAATAATAAGTCTTAAACCTGTCATCAGATGATTTATAAGTTAACCCTTGCTCAATAGGTTGACTCTTGCTCATTAATAAACATTGGCTGAATATCTCGAGGTGCCGCATGGTTTATGCAAAGCAAAGGCGTTTGGCAATAAATAAAGTGCTGATTGAGGATTGATCCACTAGAGGAGCAGAAACCGATCAATTGACACAGTGGTATAAACAGCTGTCATTATATCACCTCTGTGACCCTCATTACAGCTGCTAAAACAGCAGGAAAAAGCCTCAGCCAAACCGTTGCTTATTTTAACTATCCAAATAATAATATATTTATTACTATAAGTGATATATTGTTTATTTAGTAACTTTTTATGTACTATTTAATGTATTTCAAACAAGTAGAAAAAACATTTTACACTCTAAAAATGCTGGGTTGTGTTGATCCAACCTTGGGTCAATTCATTCATTTTCTTGTCGGCTTAGTCCCTTTATTAATCAGGGGTCGCCACAGCAGAATGAACCGCCAACTTATCCAGCACGATTTTACGCAGCGGATGCCCTTCCAGCCGCAACCCATCTCTGGGAAACGTCCACACAAGGACAATTTAGCTTTCCCAATTTACCTGTACCGCATGTCTTTGGACTGTGGGGGAAACCGGAGCACCCGGTGGAACATGCAGGGAGAACATGCAAACTCCACACAGAACTGACCCAGCCCAGCCGAAGTTCGAACCTACGACCCAGCGGCGTTCTTGCTGTGAGGCAACAGCACTACCTACTGCGCCACTGTGTCGCCTGGGTCAATTCAATGTTGAGTTATTGTTTAATTAAAAATAAATATTTTGTGAACCTAATAGTTATTAGGTTATGATTAGGTTATAATACAACCTGGCATTTTTTAAAGAGTGGGCTTACACATATTGTTTTTTTTTAATGTCGAATAGTAATAAATATTCATTTACTTTATATTTTATTATGTGGGTGGAACGGTGGCTCAGTGGTTGGCACTGTCGCCTCACAGCAAGAAGGTAGCTGGTTCGAGTCCTAGCTGAGTCAGTTGGCGTTTCTGTGTGATGTTCTCCCAGTGTTCGCATGGGTTTCCTCCAGGTGCTCCGGTTTCCCCCACAGTCCAAAGACATGCGCTATAGGTGAATTGTGTAAACTTAAGTTGTCTTTAGTGTATGAGTGTGCGTGTGTGAATGAATGTGTATAGCTGTTTCCCAATACAAGGTTGCTGGAAGGGCATCCGCTGCATAAAACATATGCTGGAATAGTTGGTGGTTCATTCCGCTGTGGCGACCTCTGAAAGAGACTAAGCTGAAGGAAAATGAATGAATGAATTTTATTATGTTATAAGAAAATGTAAGTAGTTATAATTTGATTTACTCAATTTTATTGAATAAGTACTTTTGCTTTTATTCTTATTAGTCATTAAAAATTTAGTTTTTGCCATTAAAAAATAATTAATTTTAGTAATTTGTGAATTTGTGATAAAAAAAGTGTAAACATTTTTTTTTTAAGAAAAAATAAAATAAAATCACAAAAATCAAAAGAATTTAGCTATTCACAAAATAAATACCTTTATCTGAGTGACAAATAATGTATTTAGGAACTATATTATATATATGATATTTTATTGTCCATTTATTCAGTAAAAATAGTAACTAGCATTACAAACAACAAAAATGAAGATTAACACATCAAATCCTTAATTTATGTATTTATTTTTGTATGCACGCAATTGACAGCCTATAAAACTGCAACTGAGCTCTAGACCTTGCAAGAATCCAGCAGTAAAAACCAGCAGGATTTTCCATTTATGTATAAAGTCCATTAAACGCGGGCTGATTGAATCGCAGGCATGCGTCTCGCTCTTTAGACCTGCTTTAATGGAATTTGCGAGAGCTCGAACTTGGTCAAAGGTCACGGGTTGGAGGCCTGATGGATGAACGCTGAAGACATGTTCACTTCAGCGCGGCGTTCATTAAAATAACAGGCTTCGGTTTGTGCAGCGTCTTAAACCAAAGTGTCTGGTAGTCCAGAAATAACACAAAGGTATGAAGCGCTTGTGTTTAAATAGCAGCGGCTCTGAAGCTGCCGTACTTGAGAAGCATATTTTTTAATTCGGCTCAATAGCAGAACAAAAATGGGGGCTTTCATGTTGTTGTTTTTAGTGACCTCTGACCTCCTGCATGAAGTGATGTGAGGGTTATTGATGAGTAAAGCTGGCTGAGTGTGTGTGGATGAGGTGTTTAATTACAGACACACGTGTCCAGAGACCATGCCGGCTGTGAAGTGATCAGCTGGAGGATTTTAGCAGTTTGTTGATGGTATTATCTAGACTTTACAGCACTGTTAACCTTGTTAAACTGCAAATCAGCTGCAATGGTGTCAGTCTGAGAGTTGGCCTATATTTATATATATATATATATAATTTTATATATTAATTCATGTATCAGTAAAATGTATTTTAGTATAGTAAATTCAAAATAATAAAAAATTAAATAATAATGAAACATTTAATTGATATTGATTAACAACTATTAAATATATAAATTCATTAAATCTGCATTTTATATTCCATGCTACTCTTTAAATATTAGTTAAGCTTTAGTGAAAGATATTTCCACATTCTCAACGACACAAAAAATTAAATGCACTCTTTTTTTAAATATAGGTCAAATCTTAAAAAGGATCGGCTTGTTTTATAGGCTGTGGGAAAACATGTCGGGAAAGTGGAAATTAGGCTCGGGTGAACTTCATGAGCTCATTACCTACATGTTTCAGGAGATGAAACACATTTAACAGGCCAGGAACATTTTATAGAACAAGTTTTAAAGTTCTTCTGAAATTAAAAGCAGCTTAACATGCCGAATGTGATCTCATTAGCAGGCGTATGTTCACATGTGCATTTTATGAGTTAGAAATGCACCGACTGACCAACACAGGCTCATGGCAAATGTGAGAATTAAAATAATTCATATGAATTAATTTGATCTTATTTAGTAGATTTTAGTGTGATTTGCTCATCCTCCAATGATGGTTGGGTTTAGGGGTGGAGTTTGGGCGGACGCCTTTTTTTTTTTTAAATGTTACATTTTCATATGAAATAAATTGTATGAATTCATCTATTTTCTGCCAGTCTGTAAGATAGTAACATTTCCTCATGCGATCAGGCTGGATTGACTGCCAAAAATGTTAATCTTTAAAATTAAGAAATTATATTGATATTTGTTATTTCATACATGCACTAATTCTTGATGTCTTTGGCAAGGCAAGTTCATTTATATAGCACATTTCATACACAGTGGCAATTCAAAGTGCTTTACATAAACAGGAATAAAACAAGTATAAAAATAAAAACAAATAATATAAAAACAGACAAAATGTGTTAAAACAGTTTATAAAAGAATGAAAAAGAAAAGAAAAACATAAGTGTGATCTGTTGGACTTAGCACTGTGCTCATTCAGTAAAAGCTCAGCTAAACAGATGTGTTTTCAGTCTTGATTTGAATGTGCCTAATGTTGGAGCACATCTGATCATTTCTGGAAGCTGATTCCAGCAGCGAGGGCCGTAGTAGCTGAAGGCCGATTCACCCTGCTTTGACTGAACTCTTGGAATTTCTAGCTTAAATAATCCTAGAGATCTGAGTGTTCTATTAGGTTTGTATTCAGTAAGCAGATCTGTAATGTATTGAGGTCCTAGACCATTTAGTGATTTATAGACAAATAATAATACTTTAAAATCTATTCTGAATGTAACTGGGAGCCAGTGTAAAGACCTGAGGACAGGTGTGATGTGGTCGGATTTTCTGGTTTTGGGCAGAATCCTGGCAGCAGCGTTCTGGATGAGCTGCAACTGTCTGACTGTCTTTTTGGGAAGGCCATTGAGGGAGCAGTTACAGTAATCCACCCTGCTGCTGATAAAAGCACGAACCGGAAGTCCTCACCGGAAACAAAGCATCTAATTCTTGCAATGTTTTTGAGATGACAGTATGCTGATTTACTGACTGCTTTGACATGACTATTGAAACTCAGATCTGACTCTAGAGTCACACCAAGATTCTTGACCTTATTTGTTGTTGTTTGACCTTTAGAGCCAAGGTACACATTCACCTTGAGAACCTCACCTCTGTTCCCAAATGCAATGACTTCAGTTTTCTCTTTGTTTAACTGAAGAAAGTTTTGCCACATCTAACTGTTAATTTCATCATTGGCAGAGGGTGTCAATGGGCCTATAGTCATTAAGCAGTAAGGCTAAGTAGATCTGAGTGTCATTAGCATAGCTGTGGTAGGAGATTTTGTTCTTTCTCATTATTTGGCTCTGTGGGGGCATTTAAAGGTTGAACAGGAGAGGTGCCAGAATTGAACCTTGTTAATGTTAAATTGGAATATTTTACATTTAAGACTTTTGTGTTTGTGCAGTTTTCATAATAGTTTAAGTTAAGACGACCATTTTGAGTTTTAAACCGATACTAAAAAGCATTTTTGCCTGCCTTGTTTACTGTTGGTTACTAGGTTACCAATACTATAGTGAGCTGTTCTAACAACTTGATGGAATTGTTGCAATGGAAACCTAGCTTATAAGGGGAACTTACTAAAGTTTACAGCGCAATTTCTTTTTAGAACATCCCCATTTATAAGCGCCACCTACAGGCAGAGAATCTATTTTCATTTTTGTTCAGTCAGTCTACTGTTTTAGTTGTTTTTGTTACTGTTTTCTGCAATAGAAACCTGGTTTATAAGGGGAACATTGTCTTCATTGTCTTCACAAAAGTTTAAATGGCATTTTCTATTTAGAATATACATATTTATAAGCAACACCTACAGGTAGATAAATAATTTTCATTTTCATTCAGCCTGTCTACTGTTTAAGTTTCCTAATGGTATGTTTTAAGTATCTTAAATAGCTTTATTTTACATTCTTGGGAGATACGTCTGTGTTTTGTATCTCCCAAGAATGTAAAATAAAACTATATAAAGTAATTATATAATGAGTGCAAATCATGACCTTCTGAATGATATTATCAACTAGATTAAAGCACCAAAAAAATTTTAAAACCAAGAGAGTGCAGTGTAAACTTCAATACAGAATGTTTTAAGCAGCACAACACAAAGGTAAAGTCAAATTATTATGTTTTCTTTATATTTGGACAGTAAACATTGTTTTCAGCCAATTTGCTTCTAAAAAAATCTAAATAAAATATTACAATCAGTGGACCATTACTGCAAGACAAGAAAGATTTTTATCAAGCATTACCTAACAAGTATGTGAATCCTGTGTAGTTCAGCCTGTATAACTCATTGCCTGTTTTTCCGTCCTCAGATGTTTCGGCATTGGAATGCAGTCAAGTTTCCCCCCCGCAAGGCTTGGGAATGACGGAGGAGGGGAAGAAAATGTTTTTCCCTTATTTACATTCACTGGAAAACAAGCTTTAGGTCAGTCGGGATGGTAAACATGCGTTTCTGATGGTGAAACGTTACCCCCACAAGATCCAGAAAGCAGTATGAACGCATGTGTACATAAACTGAACTCTCTAAACTTGCCTGAGGTTCAACACTTTAATGTTTTGCTCATTTATAAATGTAGTAATTATTAACTTTTGTCTTCGGTTACTCACCTTAGTGCATGAAAGAGGGCTCATTGTGTTCTTGGTAAAACCTGGGTGACCTTTGAAAGAGGAAACAAAACCCAAAATATGTCAAATAACTTATTTTATATAAGACATGCTACTTTGTAATACAGACTTATTCAAAACATTTCTCTGTTTAGCACTGTATTTTGTTATTATAGTGGTAGAAATAGCCAGACTTGGTTAATAGACAAGTATAAGTCTTATTTCACTCCAAGATTAGATTTTGCATAAGGAAAATGAAGCTTGATATTATTTTTAGAGGGTTTACATTTTTTTCCCTTCAAATTCTCATTTTTGTAATGCAAAACAGTCATTACCGTTATGGAAAATAATGTAATTTCAATTCTAAAATAATTGTTTTCCACATAAAATTGACAAATGAACATGTTTTTAGGGTGTTTACATTCTGGTGTTATTTTTAGGGTAATTAAGACACCGTTTTTTTCTAAATTTAGATTACGGTAAAGCAAAAAAAGTCATTACCGAATTGAAAAATAGTACCCTAAAAACTAAACTTTGACAAATTACACAATGACAAAAAAGTTAACAAATGTTAAATAAAATGCAGGCTTGATTTTCTTTATTCAACATATGACTTTTCACTAAAAACTGTCTAGTTTACAATGTGAATAACATTCAGAGTTTGTATTTAAGGTTGTTCAACTTCTAAAGCTCTGGATTTCTTCCTAATGGTTCTGTGTTCAGTAAAAGCGTACATAATCCTAGCAAACTTTTTAAACGTTCTTGCTATACTTGCAGCCTTGGTTGTGCGCTCTGTTTGTTTGTACATTTGTGAAGTGTATATAGTGTTTTCTTAAGTAGATTTTGCACATTTTGTTAAGCCGCTGTCCTTCTCACTGTTGAACGGTCATCTGCACTCATGAGGGTGTTTTCTTAAAAGTCAAGACTTTAGAATGTGTTGCCCGAGGCCAAAGAAAGCAGCACAGATAGAGACATGTTACCTGCTAAATCTTGTGAATGTTGTGAAATGTCTTAATTTATGTACAGTTTGTGTATTTTATTTTGGATATTTAAACCCAAATGTTATTGTTTATAGCATCTGTCAGACATCTGATGTGTCTTTTTTAAAATAAAACATCTAAAACCTCTAATCTAAAGGTGTTTTCTTTCTATATTGAATTATTGTTTTGTAGTGCAAGGATTAGCGCAACCATGATCCTGCTGAGTGACGAGAAACATCTCACACCTTTCAGGAAACCTCTAGGTACACTGGAATGCAGAAATTGTCGGCCACACCCAGTTGATTTTAACCGCAGTCTTTCCACATACCTGAAAATCGATTTCCGCATACAAACTTAACGACCCTATATAGCACTATTTTAGCGCAGATATCAGTGTTTTTTAAGATATGACTCCTGAAAGAGTGTGTGGGTACATGTCATGGCACCAGCCTCATTCCACTTATTCCCGGCAGGTGTTATTAGTGGAAATGCCAATGAATGGCACACAGACTCCAGACTGCGTTTCTTTGCCCACACTGTAATGAAGAGATCTGTCTGTTGAAATTGAGACACAAACATCATCATAGTGAAAACGCATAACTTTTTTTTTTAAATGTAACTTTGGAGAAGCCAACCAGTTATTCTTAAGGCAGGCTTCCACAGTGCAATTTTTACTGTCATACTAGTGCAAATGTTCATACTTGAAATTTGCAATTTCTTTTCTCATCAATCATTTTAATCATTCATGCCCTTAAGCCGCCTTTCCACTGCACACGACAAACATCAAGCAACAGACCGGAAGTCGTTCATTTCCAATGGAGAGTAGTCTGAGAGCTGCGTTGATTTCCGATCATCTCCATATGCGGAAAATTCAGACCCGATTTCAGCTGTGGATACGTTAAAATATTTTAACTCCTGCGACTAGACCGTATGCAGTGTGTTTGAAGTTACGGATGACTCGATCGTCATAACAGCGTCAGCCAATGAAATTAGTCCGCAATTGGCTACTGTCTGAGGTGGGGTATTTGCATAAAACAATCTCATTGGCTGACGCTTCGATTGGTGCTTGAAAAGTTGACAAATCCCCAACTTCTGCAGCAAGCGATGCCGCTGAAGCAGAGCCAACAAACCCACAAATTTAGTTTGGCAACACTTGACATCACCCATTCAAAGTGAATGGGAAGCATTGACACTGATGCCCCATGTAAAATGTAAATGGGGCGTTATGGTCATGGCTTATACTGTGTGAGTGAAACTTGTGAATTCAGCAGCTACTGATTATTTTTAAACATGTAATAAATGTGGCATGGTTAAATAAACTGATCTGTAGTTTTTATTTTTTATGATGTATCATGCATGACAGTCGTCTGAGATAATAGTTTACAATATACTATAGAATAGTTTACAAAGATAATAATTGTTTTATAATTCACACACATAGGGTGACCTGAATGTTTTCCGTACATTCACGGCTCATATCAATAGCTGTTATGAGAAAGAGAGGGAGGCTCTGAAAGCAATCCTGTGACTAGTGATGGGTCGTTGTTAAACAATTAGTTTATTTTGAACGAATCTTTTGTATGACTCGAAAATGATGAGTCCTCTCAGGGAGTGCTTTGTTCATTCGCACATTTGTGCAGGTGGAGGAGAAGATTAGTTTATTTTTAGAGTCCTCTATTGGGTTTGAGTTGTTCGTTCATCACCTGAAAGACAGAAGAAAATTATATGCATTTAGATTTGGAAGAAGATTTAATCTGTTCATTTCTCGAGTCCTCGGTTTGAGTCATCTCTCTTCACATGCTGTCACATGATGAACGAATGACTCAAAAACCAGAAGACTCAAAAGGTGAACTAATCATAGCTCCTTTCGACTTAGACTGCATTGGTTAAGCTTATATGGGACTGTGTGATGTGAATGAACCATTAAAATTTAAAGACCTGTCAGAAGAGGTGAGCAGATATAATCATAGACAAAAGAAAAGGTAAACAATAAACAATCTTTATAGCATTCTTGTCCTGACTTGTTCTTAGTGTGATTACCGTTTGGGCTAGTTGTAGATGTTTGGAAGCAACTTGTAACATTTAAATAATATTTTGGCAAATTGAAAGAAATGAACGAAATGAGTAAAATGATTCGAACTTCCCATCACTACCTCCGACCAAGTTTTTGGTGCAGAATTTCATGTGATTGCTTCAGAATTTGCTGGGTCATAAAATTGTTTCATAGATCACTGCGTCTAAACAATTTTCACATAAACTCACATGTATGCACGCACATACAATCTTCAGAATATCAGAATTTACAATGTGTACGCCTGCCTTCAGGAAGAAAAATTCACTTCTGATGGAAGAATCATTCGCTAATCGCCAACGTTTTGTCAAGGCAGATAATTAAGATGCCAATGTTGAGTAACGAAATTAAGCATTCCTACCAATTCAGTCATTCCCAAACCCAATCCATGGCTGAGCTCCAGGAGACTGATTGAAAAAGACACGGATACAGAAAGTAAGAGTTGGCCTGATGCCTGCCAGACACTCTTGAATAAGTTATGCATGTGGAGGTCAAAAGCCACGGGTCTGTGCACTAATAGAGGCGATCAGAGATGCCAGATGGGAGAAATCCCTAAAAGCAGCTGGGAGCGCTCCCATGGGGAAGAAAACTGGGCTTTCCAGGCAGATGTCTTTGTAAAACAAAAAAAAAAGTCTTTTTAATAAACATCGTCGTTTGAACTAGAGCAGGAAAGTCTGAATAATTTCTAAGTTTGTAGATGGAGATCATTCTAATACTTGAGCAGACTGAAAATTTGTGTTTGCTGTTTACCCTTACAAAGATTGATACAAAGTAATAAATGAAATATAAAAAGGCGGCAAAAACAGTTCATTCATCACAGGAAACGTATTCCAACTGAGCATGTTGACCCACTAAGTGCTTCAGGTGCGAGCGCAGATGGGGAGCAGCATCTGAATGAATGCGTCAAAACACACACTCACAAAAAGCATGGGGCTACGAGACATCTTTCTTTCAAAGGGATCCTGGCAGGATATGTGCGTGCGCTAGCGTGTTTTTTTGTGAGACTTCTCAAAAGCCCCCATTGTCATGCAAAATGAAAAACCGACAAATTCAAAAAGATTCCGCCGGCGACGCAATTAATGCGCCGCGCATAAATAGACATTTGAAACTTGGCAGGAGACAAAAGGACTGGAGCTCTGAAAGAGGAAAGACCGCTGCAGCGTGGACAGAAAGAGGGGGCGGTTGGTGTATTTGGCTTCAGTGAGTGTAGTTGGTTAACGCTTGTCGTAACCCTGTGCAAAAAGGGCGCAATGGAGTGGAACGGCCACTAAAGGAGGGGTACAGGGGTCGAACACCCCCTTCACCTAAATACTGGCGTGTGTCTGCCAGGCGGATGCATGCATCTGGGGGGCCTGCAGGAACACAAAGATCCCACATTAGCTTCAACTGGTTGCCCCCCCATGGGGATGTACCTCAAGGGTCTGGACCAAAAGCGTCCTTTCCAACCGTCCACCTACTATGGAACTAATCCCAACTAAATCAATGAACTAACGAAAATGTTATTCTGCCCTGCAGGAATCTCCAGCTAAGTGCATTATGATTATTATGCACAAAAAATAGGACCCTCCGGCTATGTTCAAGCTGAGGTTTATTGCCCAACCAAGACAACAACTCCCATTACTTAAGAAATGCAAGAGATTTGTTGTTGTCGACATGGGGAGGCAAGTCAAAGCAACATGTTGGTGAAAAGCGGCCACAAAGAGACGCAGTTTGGGCCTGCTTTGACCACAGGCAGCTGAAAATGTTGATGTCTAGATGCGTCTGTGGTGTCTGTGCGCAGGTACTTTCCGTCAGTCAAGTCAAGATGTGTTCTGTGAGGAACGTTAATGGTGCCAGTGGTTTAACTGGAGGGAGCCGATACGCAATGACATAAACAGCATTTAAGGCAGGCCTCAAGGTGTGTGAAGCAACACTGAAGTTACATTTATGAGCACTTTGACTTGTGTGTTGCAAAATGTATTATTCATTTTAGCTTGCCTGAAAGTTGGAAATGTTTTTAAGGCTGAAGTTGAACCAATCTATCCACTCTAGAACCAGAACCAATAGAGTTGCACAGAACAGTTTGACATAGGCTGCAAACCCAGACCGGAACCATGTTGGTGGAACAGGGAATTCTGGCTGCTTTCTGAAGTGCTATTTTAAGGTTTCTAGGCAAGTACTCCAACATTCGAAATGGTTCCTAAGGCTTTTGTCTGATTTCTTGGCCATTCCAAGAGTTTTCTAAATGGTTGCTAGGCAGAGGTGTTCTGAATGGTTGATAGGGCTGCTTCAGTTAAAATAGTTATATGGACAGATTTAGTGAAACCGAAATTTAGTTCCCTACTATTTAGTATGTGAAAAACAGCACGAGCCGAATAGCATGTCTATCAGGATGACCTACTACTCATGATCTAATATGGATCCACCGATTGTTGCATGAATATATATGGCTGAATATCCCTGTGGCCAAAATATCAACCCCAGCAACAGAGGACATTCAAAAAGTGGCTATAATTTTTGTTAATGGATGATGAGGAAACATAACGGACAGGCTTTAACACGTGTCACAGGTTCTCCTGGAGTGCACATAAATCTTCCCTCAGTAAAATGCACATCACTCCGCATTAAACACAAAGAGGTGGGTGCCTCCCTCTGTCTTGCCAAAACATCTCTTTGTCTAGACACCATAAAAGAAGCCAGTTATTTGCGAAAACAATTGTGCACAGAAATCTGAGTCTCTAAAACGGAGACGAGAGACTTCTGAGAGCGTTCCGACAGAAACGGCCAACGGAGAGAAGCAGCATTTTGGGAAAGGAGGGGGGAATGGTAATCACTGTTTACACAATGGAGTAATTACACTGAACAGTAGGGGGGCGAATGGGAGGGGCGGCGTGGACAGAAGCTCCGCTGACAGATCTAGCATCGCTCTGATTAACAGTGAATGTTATTATGCGATGCCAAGCTTTGATGCTCAGTCTTGTGCGGTTGATGGCCTCAGGTTGAGGCGTAGCATCCAATAGAAAGCTTTTCTGGACTCGCAGTATGCAAACAAAGGGGGAAACAACACTGTTTGCCCAAGCTCAACAAAGAAGAATGTAGAGATTTGCAAAAGTTTGCACGGATTTCCAATGTAGGAAGTGGATTCTTTACCCCTGAGCTCAAATGGTGACAAAGATAGCGGCTAGACACATGCCACAGATCTTATTCACAAGCATTCCACAGACACTTTACATGCTTGGATGCTTGAAATAGTTCCTCATTACCATAATGCTCCTTGTTTGTTTGGGATGAGTGGGAATCTATGCTATTTAACTAAAAAAAAAGGAAAGACAGTGAATCATATCTCTAGGATGGGACAGAGCAGTAATTGGACCTTTGTGTCATTCAGATGGGGAGGGGCAGATGGTCCCATCCCGATACGTGCCCGGTTGATAATTATGGGCCACTCAACTGAAAAGGCACTCGAAAAGTGACATCAGGATGAATAATACAACAAAAGGAAGTGAGGCGTCTGTCTGCGCCGTCTCTAGGGTGTTGGGGTGTCAGCCTCTCTAACTTGCAAGGTTAATGAAGCAGCTGCGGGCAAGGACTTACCTTGGCTTTTTTGTGTCTAGCACCATATGATGTACATCGGATGTCATGTGGTTGGCATTTCTGTTTGGAGCTTAATCATTGCCTATCAAGGTTTTAAGGCAAACATCTTTGATGACTTCAAGAATTTGACGTGAACCCAAAACCAAATTTTGGTATGCAATCCCTTACACTAATCCAATTTTCAGTATATCTTCCCAACAATTTTAATCTACACTCTACTGTGCTGTTAATCAATCAATAATTAAAAACAAGAACATGCATAGACATTTTTCATAATCGCTCATTCTGCTTTCAATTTCAATTAACTACTTTCAGTTTAAACCACACATACTGGGCCTTATCAATGAAAAACAACAAATACCTGAAACCTTTCTTATGTAAACTGTTGCATTGGATTTCCGGTTACGTGAGCTATGGTGTATTCGCAAAGAGGTCATGCAGAATTAGCCTTTTTTTCTAAATTACTGCACATTTTTACCTAATTTCAAGAGCCTGCAGATAATTGTGCCTAACAGAGTTCATTTTAAATGAATGCTGTGCAACGAAGATGAAAACTAAAGGCAATAAAGGGGTTAACGTGCAGCCATCACATCAGTGGCCTGCAACAGCTAACGCATCCTTGGATTAACGTGATACAGCCGTGGAGGGTCAACAGACTGAGCTCAATACGACTTCAGGCAACATTCAGACTCTTAAAACTGAAATAATCTCATAGCTGCGCAGAGATCTGGCAGAAATATTTCGATCTGAACTACGGTCCGTGCTAGGCGATGACTTAACGACCATCAAAAGTGAGCTTCAAGCCATGAAGGTGGAACTCTCTAACACGATGGAATCGAAGCAATCTGAAATGTAAACTGTTGCATTATGATCATTTTACTTTGCAAATCCCCCCAAAAAATGCACACTCTAAAAAATGCTGGGTTAGGTTTAGTGTTGTGTCAAATATGGACAAATCAAATATTGGGTTAATTTTTTCAATTAAATTTAGGTTACACTTTTTAACCAAATGGTTGGGGTTGTCTATATTTGATGCTACGCTGTGTTACAACAACCCATTTTTAGAGAATGGGTTATTCATTAATTTTCGGCTTGGTCCCTTTATTAGACTGGGGTCGCCACAGCGGAATGAACCCCCAACTTATCCAGCACATGTTTTACACTGCAGATGCCCTTCCAGCTGCAACCCATCACTGGGAAACATCCATACACACTCATTCACACACATACACTAAAGACAATTTAGCTCACCCAATTCACCTATAGTGCATGTCTTTGAACTTGTGGGGGAAACCAAAGAACCCAGAGGAAACCCATGCCAACACGATGAAAACATGCAAACTCCACAAAGAAATGCCAACTGACTCAGCCGAGCCTCAAATCAGCGACCTTCTTGCTGTGAGGCGACATCGCTACCCACTGCGCTGCCCCAAGGAGTTGGTTATACAGATTTAAATAATCAAAAATCACAGAAATGTTATGTTTTATGAGCAAGACCTTTTATATCCACCTGGTGTGCTCTTCTGTGATTGTTTAAGGGCTTCTAATTCATTTAACTTTTGCATAAATGACTAGGAATAACAAATGCCAGTAAATGGTCAAACGACTTCGTCTACAAACAATTGTTTATGACAATACATAAAAATAATACAATAAAAAAACTATTTTGCAACATCAAGCAGCATAATGAGTTGTTTTTTTAATGTTTTAAAATCAGTGGAAGTGAATAAGACCAGACTACTAGTATCCAATGGCCCACTATTTCATAAAAGATCAATAGTGCACATTTATATTTTAACAGATTATAATTTGACATTATTAGTATTAGACAAAATGCTGAATAACATGCATAAAAAACATTAGAAATAATACTGTGCATCTTCACCCAATTAATAATTGACAAACTTGTTTGGTTCCTCCGTTTAACATTACAAATAATTAAAAATCCTTCCACCAAACTGGTCAGACGACAAGCAAACAACCAGCAGCATTCAGTCACACAGGCCACTGACATTTATAGATCATTCAGCTTGGCAAGAATCTTATTTGGCACAAGACCTACAGTGTACAAGTGTTTTTAATCACAGATCGCTGTCCACACACAATCCCAAATAAAGCCTTTCCGGCCTGTAACTAAATACACAAAGATTTTACTATGACAGCAGATTCTTTGCAGGCCACTTTATTGGATTACAGCTCCACACAGTTATGAATAAACTGTGTGTGTGTGTGTGTGTGTGTGTGTGTGTGTGTGTGTTGTCATGTACTATCAGTCAGCAGTAAGCTTATCTTCCTGGTCATATTTCGCTTTTCATGATAATAAACAAAGAACAATAACTTCATTCATCACCACTGTACATTTATATCATCCACTTTACTGGTGGGTTTTAAACACACTACAAAGCAATACCGATAAACAATAAAGGGAAAAAGTCATTAAATTCGTTCATATGGACACAGAAAAAACACAATAAGCATTTATTTTTATGATGAAAGACTCCAAGTTATATGGCCTGCTGCATGGGTCTGACGTGACAACTGGTTTAGACTTTGCAGAATAGTTATGCAACAGAAAGATATTTTAGACATGATCATATTTGTAAAAGTGTTAGCCTAGCAGCTAGTCTACCAAATTAGCACTTTAAAGAATAATGTCTGCAAACTGCAGGAAGAAAGAAAATTATACTCTTGTTACCTGATGCTATTTGCTAGCAATTAGCAAATGAGCTTGAAATCATTAAACTTGTTATTTTCACCAGGTTTTTTTTTTTTGTTTTTTTTACGTAACATGGGAGTCATTCCGGTTTACTTTGACCAATCCTTTAACATCAATCCTGTTATATCATTAATGTCATAACAAATGTACACTGTAAAACCCAACAGTCAACTTTATCAAATGAAACGAGTGTAGTTAATTCAAAATTGACTGAAACTCTACTGATTTGAAAAGAGTTTTGAACTCAGTGTTGAAGGTAATGCATTAATTAAATTCCTCATTACTTCAACTTAAATGGAGTAAGTTCACAGTACTCATATAGATTATTTTCTTTAACTCAAATGGTTTGAGTTGTCAAACTATTGGGTTTTACAGTACTCAGTTGGTTTAAGTTCTCTTCATTTATTGGGCTTTACTGTGCTCAAATTGCTTCGTTTACTCAATTGGTTTAAATTCACAGTACTCATTAGGATTAGTTTTTGAACTTAAATGGTTTGTTTCAAACAGTTTCCTCAAATGGTTTGAGTTACCTTAACTTTTTGGATTTTACAATGTACAAATTATATTTGATATGACCTTCTTATTGGGCTTATCTTGTTGTAGATAAACTGTCTTACATTTTGGACAAAGCCATCGTTTATTGTATAGAGCAAAGATGCCCAAAGTAGGGCCCACGGGCCAAAGTTGGCCAATGGTAACCTTTAATTTGACCCACCATCCAATCTGAAAACAGAGGGAGAATGATTGAGATGTGGTTGGGGCGAATGCCTTTGACAGAGATCATTATTTCGATTTGAATGTGACCCTTTTTTTTGTTTCATTGCTGAGCTGCTGAGTTGTAAATGAATCAGACTAAAAAAATATCACTTGACAAAAAGCAATGAAGAAGGCATCGGCCAGCAAATCAAGGCAAAAGCAGGAGCAGGTCGACTAGTGTTTTCAGCATTGAACTCCATTGAAGTATAAATGAGATTATGTTTTTACTGTAAAAATAAGCTCATTATAAAATGTTAAAAATCATACTGCATTAATTAATATGATTTAAAACAACATTTTCATGTTATTTTTTAAATATTAGGAAATAAATAAAGAAATTACCCATGGCAGATTTAATGTTATATGATGTGATATATTTGGTTTGGTAAATATTCGGCCTACATCTCTCAATCAAGTTTGGTGTTTGGCCCTTGGTAAGAAAAAGTCTGGGCACCGTTTCACTAAATAATAATAATAAAAAAGGTTATTGTGACAGAATTGCTAGATACAAACTCGCAATAAGCTTTTTTTATTATTCAATGGCAGGAATGGGCTTCCATAATAAAGAAATGCTTGGGTCAATTCAATTAATCTTTATTTATATAGAGCTTTTACAGTGTAGATTGTCTCAAAGCAGTTTAACATAGAAGTTCTAGTCAATTAAAACTGTCAGCCGGGTTTTCAAAATTAAAGTTCAGTTTAGTTCAGTTCAGTGTTGTTTAAATTTCACTGCTGAAAGTCCAAACACTGAAGAGCAATCAGTGAAAAAATGAAATAAATAAAAAATCCCTTTAGTAATAGGGATGAAAAAATAATGTTTTGCAGTAATGAAGTGGCATTTTCAATGACAAAAATAGCACAAAGACATTAAGAAGATACAATATTAGCACATTACATAATAAATTTAATCCCTAGTAATTGTCTATGACTGGAGCACTGCCGAGTAGCTATATTATTTAGCATGACTAATTCTTCAAATTGTTAGTGAAACTTTGACTGCTTTTACAGCTGGGCCGACAAACCAACAGCACAGGGTTTGTTTTCGTTTGTGGTCAGAGGTCTTTGCACAGAATAACTACAATTAAAAGAGCGACGTGCCTTCAGACACTTGTGAACCAGACAGAGCTCGTGTCTCAGAGCAGTGTCTAAAATTAGCAAAGACATTACAGACGAACAGAAAACCATTACAGAAGACAAAAGCGAGAGACATCATCTGGTAAAGAATTACTACTCGGCTGTCAGATCCGGACTGGATAAAAGGGAGACCACAACACCTGAAAATAACTTTGTTCCGCCACAGCACTGCAATTATCAGGGCCTGAGAGACGGACAGCAAGTTTTGTGAAGCTGAGCGCCATTTCTGTTCCTGTGAGAAAGCGCGCCAGAATCAACAGACGCGCGGCCAGAAAGCGGAGAGCGAAGGAAATAAAATCATATTGTCCATACTTAACACGGAAGATACGTCTGAACATAAGCACTGTTTTACTTACCTTCGAGTTTCCTTTGCGGTGAGGTTCAATTGTAAACTGGGAGAACGCCAGTTATGAGTAGAGTAGCTGCGTTTGTTACTCAAAATGGCGCGCTATGAATGAGGTGTATTCTGCATATCTTATTTTTAACGTTTTAGCGTGCACGAGCGTTTGTAAAACGATTGGCGAGCTTTCCAGTGCCATTTGCTTAGTTAACCTCTGCAAAACAATTCACTATCTCCTTGATATTGCAAACTGCCATTCAATATAATATTTGTTGTCAATAATTATAATTATCATAAACATCGGTTTAGCAAATCATTTTACAGATTTTCATCAAATAGATGTTCCCACTTGCTGCTATTGAGAACCAAATATGTTCTGGGAACCATCTCTCTACACTCAAATAAAAAAAAATAACTTATTAGATGAACAATGCAATTGAGGATTTCCTACCAACAAATTTGTTTAGCACCAACTAAAAAACTATTTACACAATTAAATACAATTCAGTTGGTTAAACAGTTTTATCTAAATTTTAAATACATTCAAATTTTTATTTAACTTTTAATTTCATTTAACTCAAAGGTCTGATAATATAACTTCTGTCTATTACTGTACGTGTTGTAAATTTTGAAGTCTCTAAATTTTATTTGAAGTTATCATAAATGAACTAAAAGAGCCATTTTAAGCATATTTCGTCACTTACATATATTCTGAAGCATATAGGTACTTTTTTCTTGATGACCAAAAACTACCCAGATTAACCTTCCCAGAATGTAGCAGGGTTTTGTGTGTGTGTGTGTGTGTGTGTGTGTGTAACAGCTTGATAAATAAGGACATTCTGGAAACGTTCTAATACCCTAGAGCAGGTGTCCAAACTCTGTCCTGGAGGGCCGGTGTCCTGCAGATTTTAGCTCCAACTTGCCTCAAAACACCTGCAAGGATATTTCTAGAAAGCCTAGTAAGAACTTAGCTGTTTCTCAATATGCGTTCTTCAGCGAACTTGCGTCCTCGTGTAATGTCATCTCAACTGCCAAAGTTCAGTTCCAAAAACTCAGGATCGCAAAAAAGGAGGACGCATGAGAGTTCCCGAATGTGTTCTGAATCTCGAGGACGCATCGATGCAGACATGAGCGCAAAACTCGCTTGAGAAGTCCCAGAAGTCATTGCAACAGAATAAAGGAGGTGGGAAGCATAGCATTTTATACAGATTTATTATTAAAGTTGAGAGATATAACTTATTTATTTCAGGAGTTTTCCTAAATGAAATGGTAAAAGTAAACATTGACATAAAAATCTCAATAAAGGCATGAACACATTAAGGGTGTTTATTTGCTGGAATTCGGATTAAAACCTGTTTTATTTGTATTGTGCAACATATATTTGTAAGGTATTTATGCATAGTATATATTGTGAAAAGGGGAAAAGCTATTGTATGAATGTATGAAACAATTCACTGTATGAATGCTGTAACGTTTAAATAATTTCCATTAAAAACGTGTGAAGGTCATGTGACCATCAGGAAGAACGCAGCATCTCATTTCTCACAGGACGCATTCTCCCGAGTTTGTTCATCCGAGGTAACTTGACAACACCAGTCTTCACAAGAACGCAAGTCCGTTCTCTGCGTTCTTGGAATTGTGAAACAGCCCTTGATTAGCTAGGCCAGGAGTGTCTGATTGGTATTGGAACTAAACTTTGCAGGACACCAGCCCACTTTTACACTATCGAGCAGAATAGTATGAACAGACAGCCAGGTACGGTTCCAGTTGTATTTACATATGAGCCTGGTACGGTTGTGAATTATAGGAATGGTTAGATAACCATCCTGAGTAGTGCTGGTAGAGAGCGTGTGCAAGTGACGCCGCTACTCTGTAGCTACCAGTTTCTCTATAGTTGGTTATGTGGAAACATGATATTTACTTTTTCTGTTATTTAACAAGGTAAATATCAGATAAGAGTCCCAAAAAGTAGAAAAATCTAATCATCATTCATATTTATGTTTACAATACACTTGTGTTACCAAGCCAAAGGCTGATGTATTTATATTGCATGTCAAAGAGTTCCTTTATCAGCACCACCATGGAAAATGAAGCCGTATCCATGCTGACTGGCCCGTTTCGGCATGGAATGGAACAGTTAAGCAAAGAGCCTGATATTGCATATATGTAAAGAAAAGTTTCCTGGCTATCCAACAGAGAGACTATCTTTATTTACTTGCAAACTTTTATTATATATAACATATACAGGGAGTGCAGAATTATTAGGCAAATGAGTATTTTGACCACATCATCCTCTTTATGCATGTTGTCTTACTCCAAGCTGTATAGGCTCAAGCCTACTACCAATTAAGCATATTAGGTGATGTGCATCTCTTTAATGAGAAGGGGTGTGGTCTAATGACATCAACACCCTATATCAGGTGGGCATAATTATTAGGCAACTTTCTTTCCTTTGGCAAAATTGGTCAAAAGAAGGACTTGACAGGCTCCGAAAAGTCAATATAGTGAGATATCTTGTAGAGGGATGCAGCACTCTTAAAATTGCCAAGCTTCTGAAGCTTGATCATCGAACAATCAAGCGTTTCATTTAAAATAGTCAACAGGGTCGCAAGAAGCATGTGGAAAAACCAAGGAGCAAAATAACTGTCCATGAACTGAGAAAAGTCAAGCGTGCAGCTGCCAAGATGCCACTTGCCACCAGTTTTACCATATTTGAGAGCTGCAACATCACTGGAGTGCCCAAAAGCACAAGATGTGCAATACTCAGAGACATGGCCAACGTAAGAAAGGCTAAAAAATGACCACCACTGAACAAGACACACAAGCTGAAACGTCAAGACTGGGCCAAGAAATATCTCAAGACTGATTTTTCTAAGGTTTTATGGACTGATGAAATGAGAGTGAGTCTTGATGGACCAGATGGATGGGCCCGTGGCTGGATCGGTAAAGGGCAGAGAGCTCCAGTGCGACTCAGATGCCAGCAAGGTGGAGGTGGAGTACTGGTTTGGGCTGGTATCATCAAAGTTGAGCTTGTGGGGCCTTTTCGGGTTGAGGATGGAGTCAAGCTCAACTCCCAGTCCTACTACCAGTTTCTGGAAGACACCTTCTTCAAGCAGTGGTACAGGAAGAAGACTGCATCCTTCAAGAAAAACATGATTTTCATGCAGGACAATGCTCCATCACACACGTCCAAGTACTCCACAGCGTGGCTGGCAAGAAAGGGTTTAAAAAAAGAAAAACTAATGACATGGCCTCCTTGTTCACCTAAACTGAACCCCATAGAGAACCTTTGGTCCATCATCAAATGTGAGATTTAGAAGGAGGGAAAACAGTACACCTCTCTGAACAGTGTCTGGGAGGCTGTGGTTGCTGCTGCACGCAATGTTGATGGTGAACAGATCAAAACACTGACAGAATCCATGGATGGCAGGCTTTTGAGTGTCCTTGCAAAGAAAGGTGGCTAATGGTCACTGATTTGTTTTTGAATGTCAGAAATGTATATTTGTGAATGTTGAGATGTTATATTGGTTTCACTGGTGAAAATAAATAATTGAGATGGGTATTTATTTGTTTTTTGTTAAGTTGCCTAATGATTATGCACAGTAATAGTCACCTGCACACACAGATATTCTCCTAAAATAGCTAAAACTAAAAACAAACTAAAAACTACTTCCAAAAATATTCAGTTTTGATATTAATGAGTTTTTTGGGTTCATTGAGAACATGGTTGTTGTTCAATAATATAATTAATCATCAAAAATATAACTTGCCTAATAATTCTGCACTCCCTGTATTAGAAAACTGCAAACCTAAATTAATTTATTTAAACAAACTAATAATATATAAATACAAAGTGTTAAACAAATAACCTTTCTATTTTGGCACCAATTCAAATGTGCATGCTTTGTGCATATTTTGTGGAAATAAGACATAAAGCAGATCTATTTCAGAAAGCATGGTAAAACTATACATTATGCATTCACAAACGTTTTAACAGCTGTATATCATGTTTAATCAGTCAAGAAGCATACCCAAGTTAAATTTCAAAAGTATTTAATATACAAAAAAGTATTTTTTTCTTTTGCAAATAATGTCAAAATAAAAGAGAGAAAAGATGTTAGATACTACTTACCATTAATTGGTCCCAGAAAATGGAAAGTCAGGTTAACAATATAGTACATCACAGAGATTATACATAGGCACATCACAACAATGAATAAGAATAAAACATGAGTCAGTCGTTTTCCACATATTTTATTACTAAAATGTCTCTAAAGGCGGCAGTTTTAAGTGTTCACAAGTATTTCTATCGTTTAAAATTTCGGTACAGTGAGTACAGTGCTGTGGTAGAAAAAAAACAAAAACAAATCACACTGGCCTTGCGTGCTAAGACACAAAATATCAGAAACATTAACACTTGAGGTCCCCTTACAGTATGCTGGTATTTAAAAAGTGGCTAGTGTAACTAGAAACAAAAAAATAATATATATTTTTGACATATCTGAAATAATTTGACAATTTCACCAATGGATAACGTCGTACAATCAAAACCAGCAAGACGATACAGTCACAATGAATGCTGGACAATTTAAAGCGACATGATGGATTTTTGTTTCACTTTTGTACAAGAAATCAAAGAGGACAATTGATTTAGAGGTAAAGTGCGCTGAAGCTAAAGAAGTGAAACTAACAGCATTTAGTCATTGACTTCATTAATATTTCATCAACATCATTCGACATTCATGCTTCATTGATGGTCAAAGACCAATCTGCTACAATTTGAAAACTTGCACCACAGAAAAGCCTTTAGAAACCCAAAATCTAGGATGAGTAACGTCAAAAACACTTAATGGTGAAATGTTATCTGAAGCAATGTATTGTGGGTCTCATTGAAACTAAAATATTTTAAAAAGTCTGAATGACACACGACAATGAAATAAAATTATACCCCGATTGAGTGCCATAACCATCTGTGATGGTCACAATCACATAATATCTACATCTCATATCTATGTTAGAAGGAAATTATGTACAACATATACATACAAATCACGCGGTCACAGGAAACAAACCTCAGAGATTGTTCAGTGACTCCAGGGTTAGATTTAGAAATGATCCTCAGTCTTTGGTGGCTTTACTCTGAAATCTAGAGTAAGTGTTACATCATGAAGCTGTTTCTGTGGTTGGCTCGAGAACAGAGGACATATTTGACAACTTCAGGGACTTAAATTAGACATGGAATGGAATGAATGTGGGTCATAAGAAAAGAAGCAATGCCAATGAGTAAATCTGTTAAGAGCAAACAAGGTTAAAAGACAGATTTCTTTCTTGACTTTGGAAATATTTAAGACTTGGGTAGGAGAAGAAACTTAAAAAAAATGTATAAAACAATATTTAATGTCGAAAAAGACAAACTACTCAGGCTTGGCACAAATCTGAAATCCCCTCTATTTAGGACTATTCAATTTTTCGTTACCGCAATGCCTAAAATAAATGAACCGATAAAATTTAACGGTCATTACTGTAATTGTTTAGAGAGACTTTGTTTGTTCTGTTTGTTAATAATAAAATAGTCTTAATTTAGGACAGAAAATAACACCCATTTAGGAATACTTGCATTTCATTACCGCAATGCAAAAAAAATAATAATAATTATCCAACAAAAATGTCATTCCTGTCACTTTTTGTTTAATTAATAAAAATAACAGTGAAGTAAATTTTCCATGATGTACAGCAGTGGTCCTCAACCCCCAGGCTGCGGAATGGTCTGTAAATCAATTTGCACCGTGTCGTACAAGAAATCATTTATTACTTCTATTTTATTTATTATCTGAGTCTGAACGATCTTTTATTTTGAAAAATAACAGATTCTCTTGATTACATCTCGGTCACTTGAGCACCAACATTTAACTTACAAATTAGCAAAATGAGTAAGAAGGACCTACGACCTGCCAAAGAATGGATCTGCAACCCATTTGTCAACAAATTAGGTAAATCCAGCATGTTTGTGCAAGAAAAAAAAAATCAACTGCTGTAGACTGCAAATGCAGGCGCACCGCTTGCACAAGCATATTGGGAGTAACGCGCTTGTGTTTTCCCGGTGCACCCAGTACAAAACATCTCAGCTTTTCAGAATGCCACGAACGCACCGCACCCCAAGTCATGTGACAAGAACTGACTATTCAGACTTTTTATCTTTGTATCTTTTTATACATTTCGGTAGAATTTTCTCCATAAATAAAACTTGTATCAGAGCTGCAGCAATGTAGCAACTTCCCCCCCAACCATCCATCCATCCATCCGTTCATCCCCTAAATGCTAACATTGTCAAGAGATGACCGGTCCATGGTGATAGAAAGGTTGGGAACCACTGATGTACAGTATACTAAAGCTGCGTTCACACCAGACGCGCAAGTGAATTACATGTTAAGTCAATGCAAAGACACGAATAGACATCTTGCGCCGTGTTTCAAGCAAATGAGGCGACGCGAATGACACAATTTGCTTGAATGAAGTAGCACGTTTTGACGTGCTTAACACGCGTATCGCTTGAGTTGGAAAATCTGAACTTCAGTGGACATTCGCGCCACGTTAACCAATCAGGAGCTGTCTCCTGTAGGGGTGTGATTATGACAAAGCACCTATTGTTGAATAACACAGCTATTATCTCAATAAAATCCTTGTTAGCCATTTAGCAACGAAGCTAGAGTAACCGGGCAGACAGAAACCCTGCCTATGAAGCGAATCCACGTCTATTGTGAATCGAATTTGACGCGCGAATGAAGCAAATTTGATGCGCGAATGAAGCAAGTAAACTTAAAATTTTCATGCGTCTATTTTCATGCGGTAATGAAATGCAAGTATTCCTAAATACTAAATGGTACATAGCATGATTTATTCACGCATTCCGTGTCTGGTGTTAACACAGCATAACAATTATAATTTGTTCAAAAATATTTGACAAACTACTTTATACCACAGTTATTGCATTGCAGTAAGGATCAATTATGATTTTAACCAAATCATGCATTGGATTGACTTTTTGATCATTTGGAATGATGAAAACAGGATTGATTTATTATATAAAATATTTGCATCCTTCCTCTAATTTTAGTTTGAGTGTAATCTCAAAATATCAAGATCATTTGCTCCCATCATTTTGAAAAAAAAAAAGCGTTTTCTTCAAAATTTTTGGTAATAATTGGAAAGAAATCTCTAAAAAGACAAAACCCCATGAATAAAATGACCACTGAAATGAAGGCTTTGCTTCAATGAAACAATCTAGATTAAAATCCAGCACATTTGTCTACAGTGTATGGTCCAAAACAAAAAACAATATCCTGGACTCAATGAGAACGATTACCGAAATGTCAAACCTTTTAATCCATTTGTCCTTATCCATAAGCAATAATGTTCCAGATTTACCATAACATACAACCAAAACTGAACAGACCCAGGAGAAAACTGTTGGCCCAAACACTGGAAAATTAGCGCTGTGCAAAATTGCGACCCAAAAAAACCCACCAATTTATCCTTTACATGCTACAGTTTTCTTCACGTTAGGTAACTTCAATCACAAAAAGTCTTTGGGTTTTCTGGACATTTTTTTCCTTCACAAATTCCGGCTCCAACTCATTAGTAGTTTAAGACAGGCTCAAAATGTCAACATTAACACCTTGCGGTGTTCAGAAAAAGATAACGTCCTCCTTAGCGGCTTCATCGCTAACAGTGTACGGTAGGGTTTGCTGGGAGGTCTGGTTGTGGGTTTTGGGAAGGGCTGGCGTGAGGCTAGACTGGGCATCAGAATAAGCGTCTGGAGGGCTGAGGGAATCTGTAGGGCGGGCAAACCAAACAACAGGCCTGTCAGCCGGGCCTAATGACTGTTTACAAAGCGGGATGCGGCCCGTTCAGGCTCAGCTGGGGAATGTCGGGTGTGGTTTTTTCGTCTTACCTGAGTGTGAATGCTGAGGTTGGTGAGGGCTGATGGGTCGGCGGGTTTTGTGACCTCCATCTGAATCCCTCGCTGACAGCTTGATGGGCAGCATCTGCTTCATGTCCACAGACGCTGCAAAAGAGGTGAAGATGGATTTAGGAATCAGCAAATTCAGCTCATAAAAATGTTGATAGGTGGTCGTGAAATGACCAGTGTGGTAATGAGGGGGAAAAAAACACAACCAAAAAAACACACAAAACAGTGGAAAAAATAGTTTGAAGCCATATTTAACTGCTGTGTCAGCATGAAAATGAAGTTTAATATGAACAAATCTTTAGCGGGACATGATTTTGGTCTTTAAAGAATTAAATTGATGGTTGTGGTTTGCTATTGATTGATCTCTAGTAATTGACGGGTTAAATTGTTTAGACTGCATAACTTTAAAACAGCAAATCCTACCGTCATTTGTATTCTTTGTTATTTTTATTTTTAATACATGTTGTATTTCATGTTTCTTTTATTCTTGTTTATGTAAAGCACTTTGAATTAGGATTGTGCATGAAATGTGCTTTATAAATAAACTTCCCTTGCCGTACCATTATGTATACTTAAATCTGTGTTTAATCATTTTCTAAAGTTTAAATATTTTATTCACTACTTATTGCATCACAATAATGAGAATGAGAGTGTCTGAACAACTTTAGACTTCAATTTCAAACTTTAAAAAAGTACAATGAAACTAATAAACAACACAATACGAAACAATTTTAACTTATACATTGAATAAAAAATAGTATAAAGTAGTGTACGCTAAATCCTGCCCCTCCTCCATACTCAAACAAATCTAATTTATGCGTAATCAAGTGATGCAGGGAAAAAGTATTGAACACATGAAGAAAGGGAGATGTAGAAAGGCAGTGAAAGCCCAGACAGCAGCTGAAATCTCTCAGTAGTTCTTCAGCAACCCTCTGCCCTTCCTCACTGTCAATTAATATTCGCTGCTTCAGTCCAATAAAAATAAGTCATCAAAACACAAAAATTCTGCTAAACAGCAAAATACACTCCCCTACAGAACATCATTGGGAAGTCTCGAATAAACCAAAATGGTGCTCACCCAAACTGTCGGTACGGTGGGAACTCTTGCCCTTGCCGCTCTTCTCCTTGCCCTTGCTGAGGGCGGCGAGTTTGGTGGGGATCTGCTGTTGGACGCTGCCCTGCTTGTGCAGCTGGTTGGTGGTGCTAATGAGATGGATGGGAACCTCAGTCTTCGCTGGCAGGGTGTTGCAGGAGCTCTCTCTGCGCGAGTGGACTTCAGGACGCTCCGGATAGTCTGCGGGGGACGCCGAGAGGCTGGCCCGCAGGAGAGACTTCTGAGGGTGCGTCTGCTCTCCTGCTCCACCCAGCAGAAGCTCACCGTTGAAGCTGGAGGAAGAGGAAAGCTGAAACGTAATGCAAAATACAAAAGTTAGATCCATGCATTTATATATCAAGGGGTTTATTGTCATCTTAAAGGATTGGTTCAACCAAAAATGAAAATTCTGTCATTGATTACTCAGCCTCATGTTGTTTCATATAAAGATACTTTAGATCAAATCTGAGAGCTCTCTCATTGTCTATAGACATAAACATACCAAACAACATCCATAGAAGTCAACTAATTTTTTCAGTAGTTAAATCAAAATATTGTCAAGCTACAAGAACATCAAAAAAAAAGCTGCTCATAAAACAAAAATAATGTCTTTATTCAACAGTTTCTTCTCCTCAGTGTCAGTATAGGGTGCACGTTTACAAAATGGCACTGTGCTCTACGCTGCAGACATATTACCTTGGATATGCCTGTGCTTTGTTTCAAATAGAGGACGTCCATCATGGTCATGGACGGCCATCATGAGTATAGGCACTGCACAGAGCTCTTGTGAACGTGCACAATATACTGACACTGAAACTGTCGAATAAATTCAACATAACCACTGAATCTGGTCATTATGACTCTGTAAGTGACTATTCCACCATCCAATTTTCATTATTTAAATGATGTAATGCAATGTCCTTTGAATAAAATCTTTTGTTTTAGCTGTGCACAAAAGGATTTTTGTGGCTTGATAATGTCATGGTCTGTTTTGACTATGTTTTTTAGTATTTATCAGGATTATGAATAAATCTGTGCTCTTGCTTGCTGTCTATGGCTAAAGAGGGAGCTCTTGGATTACATCTAAAATATCTTAACTTGTGCTCTAGTGCTGAATGAAGGTCTCAGGGGTTTGGAACAACATGAGGGTGAGTGATTGATAACAGAATTTAAATTTTTAAATGAACCCCAATACTTGAAAAAATTTCTTTTTTTCAAAGCAAACCTTCTCTGAACTACCAATGGTTGGTGATGGTGATGAGATAATAGGTAGGTGTGGCTCTGAAACTATACATTTAATACTCTGAAGTTGACGTTACTTTACTTGACTGGATATAATGAGCCAGTAAGTTTACTGAAATCTTCAATTAAATATGTTTAAAATCTGCATAAGACAAGCTTGCAGGTTTGAGCGTGAGACATAGGAAATGCTGAGTTAACGCACCATGTCCTGCTGGATCTCCACTCCACAGAAGAGATTACAGGACAAAGCTAAATTCAAAACACATGCTGCTTTGCATCCGACGCTCTTAACATGAGCATAAAATGTAACAAACCGAAGACAGTTCCACATGAAAGGAAGTCAGACATGAGGTAAAGATTATTTATGCACATCAGCAGCAAACAGTTAGCAAGCGGCTCCCTCCCAATCCTTTTCATCCCGAGGACATAGCGTACGCTTTTTGGAGGATTGTCCATCTGGTGCAACCAACACTTGCTCCAGGGTATTACGTAAGTCCTGGGATATAAATATTGAAGATACTGTACGCAAGAAGTTCAAATGATTAAGTCAAAACACCCTCAAAGTCACCAACACCCTTAGCTTGTGGCGAGAACTGAATAATCATGACTTTCCGATACATTTACTTGAGGGTGTGGAGAAGATTGGCCACCATCACCACACCTTTAAAGGTTATATCATTGAAATTTAGTGCCGCCCTCCTCCATCTGTTCATTATGATTCTGTAAGTCACTATTCCACCCTCCAATTTTCAGCATTTAAATTATGTAATGCAATGTTTTATTTTTGTGTAAATGCAAAGTTTTTTTTATGTACTTGGTTCTGCTATTTTATAAGGTGCACCTTGGGTTGCTCACATTTATGCCTTCAGAATTGCCCTAATTATTAGTGGCTACAAATATTGTCATGTCATATAAACATGATAGCATCAAACAAGCAGATCCACTTTTATCTTACCTCAATTTATTATCTTCTTTATTGGGAATCATTTTGTGGTTGAGCTCCTTTAGTCACTTAACACTGGAACTACCAGAACACTAGGAATTACCATAGCAGTCATTCTGACCATTCTCATGTCATATTCTCACGTCATATTTACATTCAAAGCTTTTAATGAGATATTCAAAATAAAGCTTTTAATGTCTGCCATCATATTTGATGACATAAGTCATCACCTTAAAAATACAATCTTTTTGGTAATAAAGCCTATAAATGTATCCACACCTCACTTTCACAAGCAGAGTGGGCTTTTTCGCAGCACTGAATATGCTGTTTTAAAAGACATATCTGAAGTAAAGTTATGTTATTGCCAGCATAAAGTTGTTTTTGGTAGCAGGAAGTTGCTAGGCATATTAAAAATCACAGGAAAAAGTAGCAGACACTGAAATGCAGGCGGTCATTTTAAATGCTATGGTAGTTCTACTAATAGCTTTTTGTGTTTTGTAATTATAATAAAATAACCGTGTTAGAAAGAAACATACACATAATTAGGAAAAGTCAAGGGTATTATAAATGTGTTTTATTTCAACAAAGTTATTAAATTGCAAAAATTAAAAAATGGTCAAATGACCACATCAGTAGTTCCAGTATTAAGCTGCTCCAGGTATGTGAACAAAAGTGGCAATCTCATTGGCTGACTAATTTACACAGCATGTCGAACCAAAAAAAAAAAAAAAAAAGAACCAGAACCAAAAGTGCAGTTGTTTTTTTGTCAATGGAAAAAAGTTTTTGCATAAAGCTTGACACAAACTTAACACTTCCTCTGTGCTAGTAACATGACTAAAAACTACGAATGCCCACGCTCTGATACCCTCATTCAATGAGTGAACAGCGCATTGTTGTTGGTGAAAAATGACGAGACTAAAATGTAGTCAAAACGATAAAAAATTTTACTAAATAAAATTTTGTTTTTATCCACTGCATTGTGTATTTCATTTATTAAATGTGCGAATCTTGCATTCAGTCACATTAGTTTCTGTTGGTGTCAAGCTATTTTTGTTGATGTCATTAACATTGCCATGACATAAAAAAATGCTTTTTATGTGCCTGGAATTGTTTGCGCTGGTGTTCATACCTGCATTTAGTCATGAGAAGGTCCAATAATTCCACAGATTTCCACCTAATGTTTGTTTACTCATGTAATGTCAATTTATATTTGTTTAGCTTTTATATTAATTTTAGTAATATTATTTGCTAATATGCAAATATTTACAATTTACAATACAGTTTGTAACAGTAACATTTTGTCATTTAGTAGATATATATGAGAGACTTGCTTTGTTTACCAAACAATAATCGGATTCTAATTGGATTTGCCTTGTAAACCTTAAAATAATATAATATAAAAAAATTACTTAATGTTTTAAATTTTTTAAGTTTTTTTTTAGTTAATATTTTATATATAGTTTATTATTATTTTTTTTTTTATCAAGAATTCTGTGCAGAAACAGCAAAAAATGTCTGGCCTTCATAAAGCATTAAATGTTGGCGATGTCAGTTTTTAAATGTCGGACTTTAAACTGCTACTTAATAACAGATGAAACAATTTGTGAGTATATAGCTGCTTTAGAAGCTTGAAACTCTTGATTCTGATATATGGTTTCACAAGTTAACGCAGGTAAATTATAAATAATAAACAAAATATTGATAGCATCACATGGCCTTTGGTTCTGTCAGTCATCTAAAGGTTGGAAAAGCCTGATGTTCTCTGACTGGCCCATGGCAAAATCACACAGCAAAGCCTTTGTGAAGCACTTTTCTCAAACGCTGAGATCCCAACACAGATGCTCCATTGTTTCCAATCCTGAAGGTGCCTTCAGTAAATATAAGATTTCTAGAGCGTAAAAATGTGGGGGGCGTGCAAGATTTTCAGCACAAAGACTTGACTGACATCACATAAACAATTAAGATTGGCTACATTCCAGCGCTGGTATTAATGAAAGGGTGCTGGCAGGTAATTATATGTTGCGGTTTTCCCAACTCAAGACTTCCCTGGATACTTTGAGCAAATATTCATTTGCTGTGCACGGGCTGGTCGGAAGGGCTCACTGCTGAAAACGTGGTTCTTAAATCATGGTGCTAAATACCTGTTTCTGAAGGGCTGTTTGGGGTGTTTTTACTTCACGACGAAGCATCACAAAATACAGACTCCTTGGAAACAGGAATGTGGAATGTAAATCTTACAAAGCAAAACACACTTGGCTCCATAAAAGTTTCTTTCTCTGGCAAGCTGGAGGCTAGAGTTGAAAATGTAAAAAGCCTCTTTCATTTACATTTAGACAAGTGTATCTACAGGTGGTTTGTCAAGCCCACTCACTCTTTTATTATAATTCCCTTTTTCCCAGGTTGATATATAATTACGTATGCTGCACAGGGGCTCAGAGGATAGCACTGTCTCCTCACAGCAAGAAGGTCGGTTGCTGGTTGGAGTCCCGGCTGGGACTCTGAGTTTGCAAGGGTTTTCTCCGGGTGCTCCGGTTTCTCCCACAGTCCAAAGACATGCGCTATAGGCAAATTGGGTAAACCAAAAATGTCCGTAGTGTATGAGTGTGAATGTCAGAGTGTATGGGTGTTTCCCAGTACTGGGTTGCAGTTAAAAAGGGGATCTGCTGTGTAAAACACATACCAGAATATTTGGTGGCTCACTCTGCTGTGGCGACCCCTGATAATTAGAGACTAAGTCGAAGGAAAATAAATTAATGAATAATCACGTATTTAAAAAGTTAAAAACATAAAAAATATTGCATGCAGGTATTTTTGGACTCAATTTGTATTTAGCATTTTTTCCATGTCAAAAATTATACATGAAGTTCTAGCAAGAAGTGTCAAAAAAAACTACAGATTTTAAACAATTTATATTTGATTAAAACTTCATGACCTGATAAGTCTTATCGTCGATCCCAGTTGTAGAGAGCAACAAATAATTACTTGACTTCTAGTTGATCATTTTGAAAAGTGGCAGAAGGTAGATTTTTCTGATGAATCATCTGTTGAACTGAATCCCAATCATGACAAATACTGCAGAAGACATATTGGAACCAGCATGGACCCAAGATTCTCACAGAAATCAGTCAAGTTTGATGAAGGAAAAATAATGGTTTGGGGTTACATTCAGTATGGGTGTGTGTGAGAGATCTGCAGTGTGGATGGCAACATCAACAGCCTGCGCTATCAAGACATTTGCGCTGCCCATTACATTACAAACCACAGGAGAGGGCAAATTCTTCAGCAGGATAGTGCTCCTTGTCATACGTTAGCCTCCACATCAAAGTTCCTAAAAGCAAAGAAGGTTAAGGTGCTCCAGGATTGGCCAGCCCAGTCACCACACATGAACATTATTGAGCATGTCTGGGGTAAGATGGAGGAGGCATTGAAGATGACTCCAAAGAATGTTGATGAACTCTGGGAGTCCTCCAAGAACACTTTCTTTTTCCATTCCAGATGACTTTATTAAGTTATTTGAGTCAGAGATGTATGGATGCATCCCTCCAAGCTCATGGGAGTCATATACAATATTAATTATTTTTCCATTGCACCATGACTTTATATTCTATACTGTACACTATTTTCTGTTAAGTGACAAGACTTCTGTCTGAGCAAAGTCAGACTTACTGTCCTAATTAAATCATTAAAAAAACAAGGCATGATCATATTTTATTTTGGTAAAATAAGCGTAATCTAGAGGCCTTTGCCTTTCATATAAGCCACTTCTGATACCAAATAATCAACTAGAAGTCAAATTATTATTTTTTGTTCCTAAAACCTGGATAGACGACAAGACTTTTGTCAGGTTAGTGTATTTGTTTTGTTCTGGAAACTACTGATGATATTTCTTTTAGATTTAAATATGCTGCTTTTTAATTATTAACATCAAACAAAAAACGATTAAATGCAGAAAGACTATAGTTAAAAATATTGTAATAATCTTGTTTACTTCAGATTTTTATTCTCTACATTTACACGTTAAGTCGCCGCAGATAAGATACATTATCTAGATGTTTCAGTTAAAAAAATACATTCATCTAGGGCTGCCCCAATAGACAATATCATATTGAATAGCGATAAAATTCATGTCTATAAAGATGATAAGCTCTGGACATTTTTACTCGATATTGATCCTATGGCAATCACACAGCAGAAATATGCAGGAATCTGTTGATAGTAGAGTTTCACCAAATTTATAGCTGCTGAAAATTATCGAAGGAAAATAGGTCATGCTGTATCACCCAGTATTGTTTAGCACGCTTGTTTCACTTTCCCGCTAACAGTTCATTTTCCTGCCAGCAGTATCAGCCTTCATTCATGGTTGGGATACACTTTTACATATGGAAGCATTAAAAACTTATATTGAAATACATTTCGTTATCGTTCAATATAGAAACGTATTGAGATAGCATGTTTGCCATATTACCCAGCTATATTTATCTATGATCTTAAAAGTGCTGTAAAACAGATTTAAAACAAAAAGTTTTCTATTATACATTTAAAAATGTAATTTATTCCTGGAGCTATTCATTTTTTTTACAATATTATGGTTATATTTTTGATAAAATAAATGCAACTTTGGCATAAAAAAATGTACAAGAACTCCTAAAAATAATAAAGTCTTATACAAAAAATGAAAGAGAAATAGACTAAAGACATCAAAGGCCAAAATTTGAAGTTATATTGAGACTTGAGCGCTGGTTTAACAAACGGAAATGACTCAGGCATGAACAAAAGTCTCGCCCGGGTCAAACAACCCCAGTATATCAGCTGGCTGACAGTGAGATGGATAATAAATCAATAGAGCGCATAATAAAACCAGTCAGGGGAAACACAAAACAAAGCAGAGTGACCCAATTAGGAAACAGTAAAATTGTAGCTAAATTGTAAAAGCCACATGACCAAAATTTACATCCATGAGATTTGCTTCTGATTCTTTAAGTCTTAATTTTGAAACTAATTTGTGCCAAAAAGCACAAGTGTCATTTCTGCTAATCATCCTCATAAATCTCCACTATACGACGTGTATTTGAACAAGCTCTGTCTCCTGGCACCGTGGACAGACGGTTACTATGTACTCATAGCTGAGCTAACCTGAGATAAGCTGAGATCACAGGAAATCTGACAAGGGTCGGGCTTGAGCCGACATGCCTTCATGACCTCGAAAACATACAATCAGCAGCACAACTCACTGTCAGGGGGCTGTTTATGTCAATATAAATGATATACAGTGTTTGAAATGTTAAAAATCTTCATACTTTAATAAAAAAATGGGTAATTGATTAGTAGGTTGCTAGGGTACGCTTCAATAGTAAGATTATCCAGATGATTATGATTTTAGCAGTGGTGACTTAACTAGCATGAATAAATCTGAAACTTCTCTGTAAAGGTGCTGTTTTTTTGTGTGCTAACAGAAATAGTAACTGTTTGTCTGTCGAAATATTTTTGTCCACCACTGCAGCCATCAACTGAATGCTTCTGTAATCAATTCCCTAAATCCAAATCTGTCCTTTTAAGCAAATATACAAATGCAGAAATTATTTGGCACTGTCAATGCAATGTTGAACAAAACAAAACAAAACACTTTTGGCAGAAAATTGCCAATTAGATTGCAATAAAGTTAAAACTACAGAAAACCCTTAGCCTGCGTTTACACTAGTGCATTTTCATTTTCAAGCTGTTTCAGAAAAATAGTCTTCGTCTACAATATACAGCTTAAAACGCATAAAACATGTCTTGCTCACTGCATATAAACAGATTTTACTGGCATTCTTACTTGCTGTCTACCAATAGTGCAATGGTCATAGAGGGTAATAATAATACGCAATAGTGCAGAAAACCAATCAGAGAGCGATTTTCATGCCTTCGCTTTAAAAATATTGCATTTCAGTCCGTATATTTATATATTTATATGCTGAAATGAATTACAAGAGTTTCAAACCTTTTTCAAAATGTTTTATTCAAAGTTACCGGAGTAAGCAATCTGTATTTAGCGCATTTATTGTGTATGGTCATACACCCAAAGCGGTTCACAATCATGGGGAGAGACAGTGATAGAGCCAATTCGGTGGGTAGGGATGATTGGGAGACCATGATCGTAAGAGCGGCTGGAGGGAATTTGGCCAAGACACCGGAGTAACACCCCTATTCTTCACGAGAAGTGCCATGGAATTTTTGTTAATTTTTTTTATACTTTTTTCAGGGGTTTTCATCTTTTATTGATTGGACAATGTTGATAACGGACAGTAAATCACGGATAAAACAGAGAGAGAGAGAGAGAGAGAGAGAGACTTAACTAATTTATTATTTTTTTTAAATAAATCACAAATTACAATTTTTATCAGAATAAATCACAACTAACTTTTGCTGCATCCAAATGCAAAGCAAAATAAAAAAGGCAATCGAAAAGCGGACGATTTATTTTTACTCCATAAAAACAAATCACGCACATGATCTAACATTTTGACAAAAGTAAAAACTTCAGTCATTTTGCAGGTTCTTCCCGAAACTTTTATAAAATTTAGGGTTCTCTCCTTGAATATATGGAAATGTAAATTCCCTGCATACTGGATGATAATATTTTCTATTCTTCACTGCTGTGTGACAGCTCCTGTGACCAGGCTTTTAGTTTGGTGTGTAAACAATTGTTCTGGGGAATGTTCTTCATACCTGGCTTAAATGATCTTAGATTATTTGACAGATCCTGGATCTTCTTGTTGTGAAGGACTGATCTATTGATCCTCGAAATCATAATCAGCAATGCAACGATTGGCTGATGGCACATAAGCGTATTTAAATCATCTGATTAATATTCAAATATCCATGTGAGCAAAATTCTATAAAATTTACAGTAAACAGTTTGTTAAATATGATACACAATAACTTTCCACTTTTGTTTTGGGCTGCAGGCTTTACACTTTCATGTGTCAAGAGTATTTAGCAATTTATTTAATTTTACATTTAGAACGGATTTTCTTTATTATATTAGCCTATTCACGTTTCTTAATCAGTGTAAGGAAACTGGCTGTTTAAATAAAATCAAATCACCGGCATATTAGCAGTCGAATATTGTGTATGTCTATTATTATACACAAATTGTACTAAAGTTAGCTGGTACCTTAAAATAATATGCATTTTTATCTAAAAGCCCATATTAATAAATATTCTATTTGAACCCCTTGGGGAGAACCACCCCATGACTGTTTTTGTGCTTTCATTTCAGAGTGCAGATTGCATAAGAACGGATTTTATTTATATATATATTTTTTTAAACTTAAACCAAATATATGTATATATATATATATACACACACTATTTTTTTAAGTGTATATAATTACTACTATAAGAAAATATCAGGATTTGGTACATACTTTCAGTATTACCTTTGCTTCAAAAGACCCGATCTATTCCTGTTTATATGAAATAAGCCTGCTCCAGAGCAGGTTTAAGCTACCAGACCTGTTGCTAAGACAACAACTCTTGGATGAGTTAAGGAATGAAACAATCCTGGATCATGTCAAATCATCAATAACCAAATCTAGCTAATTAAGTAATTCACGTACGAAGAATGGACCCCTGGTTAGTACAAGTTTTTTTTGTGTGTGTATTTATTTATTTTTATTTAGGTTTTTTTTAATATCTGAGAGAATTGTCACAATCATTTTGGATCCTTGTTTACTCCTCTCTCTCTATGTCAAAATATACAATAATATTCTAAAATGTGTGATATTTGTACATTTTTGGAAAATTCTATAAATAAAGTTTGAAAAGAAAAAAAAAAAGCTTCCCCACTACAGCACTGATTCATGTTCAGTCCAGAAGTACGAACACACACCCCTTTGATTTCAACCTGCAACATTTAAAATGTACATTCCTCCTTAACACTATCAAATGACTAACCCCAACACTAATTGATTCACTGCATTTAATTTGCTCACTGCCTATTCAATGGCTAACGTCACCAGATTACACTTAATAGGAAAGTTCTTCATTTCCACACGCACTTTTAAACAGACTGAAAGACATCTCGTCTTCCTCCTCTAACATCTGATTATGATTAATCTATCAAAATACAAGGCTCTAGTCATCACGTACATGCTTTCTGATCAAAATCAGTTTAACGTGAGTGAAGGTAATCAAGAAATAAACTCAGATGCCAGTCAATATGCGTGCAGCTCAACACGAATGCAACTCTTTTTTTCATTTTCTGATGGGTTTGTGATGTATGGGGCAGTTTTAGCACTGCTAAATCCTGGAAATCGTTCTTTTGTTCAGGCTTGTTTACACTGAGACTGGCTTTTCTCTGTTCAAAATCTGTTAAAGGGAAGGTTCACTCAAAAGCAAAACTTCTGCCATCATTTATTTACCCTCTAATTGTTTCAACTTTATATTTGACTGGCACACCTTGCTGTTCAGTGCTGTGTGTGAGCTTGTGTTGGGTTCGCTCGCTTTTGTTTATGTAATATGATTCGTTCCTTCTTGACTCTGAACTAAAACAAACATTTGTAATCCCAATATGGTTTAATAGTTTATTATTCCTTTCTGGAATAGGTTATCAGGTCGCGCCACATACATTTTTGCCCATAGCTGTGTGAATGTTCAGAAACATTAGGTAAGTGGGTATTATTGTTATTAACACTTTTTGTATTATTGTTTATTATTTAGGGAGCGTATTTACTGGTGTCGAATATGCAGAGGATTTTGGATTCTTTTTCACATTTTAATTTTCTTTGGTAAGTTTAGGGGGGGATCTTGTGTTCTAGTTTATGTGGCTGTTGGTTTTGTTTAGTTCTTTGCTTTGGCGCCACTCTAGTTCCTTTTTCACCTTGTAACTTTTGGGTTTGGTTATATTTCCATTTCCATTTGGTTATATTTTCCGCTTTTTTGCTGGCTTTATCATATTCTCTTACATTTGAATAAATAAATTAAATGTTAAAGTTGTTTGTCCTTGTTTGTATCCATCCATCTTATTCAGTGATGATAATAATGTAACATCCTAAATGTTACGTTTTCTCACCTATTATTATTATTTTTCAAGATTTAAGATTAGTCTTTTGTGTCTCTAAAGTTTCAGCTCAAAACAGGTTATTTATTCCTTTCAGAAGTTTGTAATTTTCTGCTCTGAACACAATGTAGCTGTTTTTTTTTGTTGTCTGTGCATTTAATGCTAGTTCTCACCGCCCACCGTTCTGCATCAGATAAACAGCACAGTGACAGACATGAAAAAAGCAGATCTCATGTAACGTTTGTGAGAAGTACTACAGTACAAACTTTACCATTGATTATTTGATCTATTTGTTGTGGAGTTAATTCAACCCTTTCTGAAACGATGAGCACACATAATGTCAATACAAAGTTTGTGCCGACATATGGTGCAGTAGCACTTTAGGGCGTTCCAAGTTCAAATCCTAGTTCACATTAACCAACCCTAAAGTCTATCATCAAAGTGGCGTCTTGAGTGAAAACAGTGCTTTATTCGCAAGTGCTTTATGCGATATTCCAGTTTGTACAACAGTCCAATTAGATTCTTTGGATGAAAAAACAGCTAATACCTCCCAGTTTCCAACATTCTTCGAAATATCTTAATACGTGTTCAACAAAATGAAAAAACTAAGTTTTGGAACCATTTGAGGGTGAGTAAATGATGATTAAATGTTCATTTTGGGCTGAAACATCCCTTTAAGACTGTTCAAACAACACTTCTTTTTTCTTTCCCAGAGAGAGGTACCTGGGTAATCTAGCTGGCTCATCAGTAAACAGGTAGGACGGGTGGCAGGCAGCTCAGCAAAGCCACTGCTGTGTAAGCTCACAGTGGCACATTGTTCCCTGTGATTGTGTTGGTCGAGCGCAGCTGAAAAGGAGCGTGGGAAAGGCAGATGCTCTCATATGGCACACCTATGACTTCAGATTATAATAACATGTGGCACTGAAAGAGCGGAGGGGTGACATCATGCTAAATTTATGCATGACAGTTCCTCTTAATCGCAAATAGCTTGAGTGATGCATCAAATATTCATAATAGACTTAAGATTGACTTTCATGCTTGTTATTCGTTTTGGCTGCTCACTAATATGAAAAGGCAAGCAGGATTCAAAGTGCAAGAAAATGATCCAATGACCTTCGTTTTTGTACACACAGATGATAATGGAATTATTTTCCTGTACTTTGAAAGCTGATTTCAAAGCTTACATAAAATCAGGCCAAAATAATTCAAATATTGAGTTAAAATCATAATATCTATTTATCTATCTTCTATAAATATATAAAAACTTACATTTTGGTTAGTAATAGTAAAACTAAGAATTTAAGTTTGGACAACTTTGTGATATTCTCAATATTCAGATTTTTTGAAACCCTCAGATTACAGATTTTCAAACAGCCGGACAAATATTATCATAACAAACCACACATCAATGGAAAACTTATTTATTTAGCTTTCAGGTGATGTATAAGTCTCAATTTTAAAACAATTGACACTAATAACTGGCTTTGTGGATCAAGGTCACATGTAATGTTGATAGATAATGTTTATTGCTGAGCAAGTATACTATTATATTAGTAAAATAACACAAATTTGAATGAGCTAATTTAAAAAAGTCATATAGTTAGTTAGGTATATAAGTTAAATAGTTTTATTTGCTGATAACTGATGGTGATTCAAATTTTAGACTTCATAGTAAAAACAAATATTGAGATAAATATTTTAATTGTTAAATAGTTGTAAACGTAATTTTTTTTGTGCTTTGCTTATTTTGTGCATTAGGTCTTGTTGTGTGTTTATGTCCACAGCATTTTAATATCCCGGTTATTGACTTTACAATAGTTTAAGTGAACCCTCAGTCTGAACACTCAGTTACATAATACATTACGTTTACATTTAGTCATTTAGCAGATGCTTTTGTCCAAAGTGACTTACAATTGAGAAGGCATCCGTGATTCAACAGGAGAGGCAATACACACAAGAAGTGCTAGTTATACAAAGCAACTGTTTGTGCTCAGAGAATTTAGTGCTACAGAAAGTTTAAGAGAAAGAGAGAGTTGCTACAGGTGGTTTGTCAAACCCACTCACCTGTGTGAAGGAAACTTTACAATGCACAATCTTTTAATAAGTGAATGTAACAAGCGAATAATAAGTGAATGAGTGACAGGTTTCAGCTGCAGCTTTAGTGTTTTGTTGCAGGTGGGACTTTAGAGAACAGCAATGATTTGATTGGTCAGAAAAAACTGAAGTATAAGAAACTGAAGTATGAGATGATATCAAAGAAATTATTGATCTTTATTGGCGGAAGTGAGAAACTGCCCGTTTTCAATGCTTACATTTTCTAAATGTGAATTTTATCACTGTTTAGGAGTACGTCAGCATAAAGATAACCTTATGACTAGGCCCACACGGAATCTGCGTGTGCAGAATTCCGCAAATTTTCCACAGAATTCTGCAAATTTTTTGCCCATCATTAATTCAGTTTATTTACTTGAGTAAATGCGTGTAAATCTGAATTTATTCAATTTTTAAATTACACACATTTCACATATTAGGGTTTTAGTTATGAGACTCCCAAAATAATTCAGCAGAAATCCACAGATTTTTACCAAAATTCTCCGCAGAAATTGCAAAAAACATCCGCAGATTCCATCTGGCCCTACTTATGACTATGGATACACTTAATTTTCTGCATTTTTGGTTTTTAGACGATAAGAGAATAACAGCCCAAAAAAATTGATAAATAAAGGCTATGCTGCACTGCAGTTACTGCGCAGTATGAAGTGACTTTCGCACCTAACACAGAAAGCTCTGTGCTATGAAACTATTTAATTTCAATGGCTTGTGTCACACTGACCAAAAAATAAGAACAGCAGAGCGAACTGTCTACTAGCATGTGAGTGTGCCATGGTTCAAATGTTCAGAATAGTTCAATATTCCGCTCTGTAGCAAACTCCACTCAAACAAATGTCCTGTTGGACCACTATTAGTAGTAAAACTGTTCCTTTTGCTTGCAATGTTTACCACCAAAATACCAAAAAAGCCTTTTACTAAATAGACTAACCCAGCTTATTATTTGGGATGACAAATTCATCCTCTTTTCCCCGGACATATCCGAGATTCGCTTTCACTATTAATTTTATTCGTTTTTGCATTACTTTATGAGCAAACGTCTCAATCTCTCAGCAACACCAAGACTACAGCAGAGAGAGAGAGCAGATTTGACCTGTCAGTGGTGCACACTGAAAAGAAACACACAAACTTTTTAAAAATGTTGTTTGTTAAATAAGAATAAGAAATCATTCTGTTGCTGAGGGCCATTAATGTTTTACAGAAAAGATGGTTTTACTTTAGGGCAGAAGGAAACTTGAATTCATAAAGGGATTCCCATATTCAGCTCTACTTTAAAAAGCCAAGAAAGATAAAGTGCTCCGATAAACTGTGTCAGCTTTGCACATGAGGTTGTAGTTTTGTCTTTCCATAGTTGTAATTTTCCCAATGGGAAGTAGGGTGTAATTGGTAGAATATATTATGCAAATTAATACATTTTGAAAAATTTAATTATTCTTAAAAGTCACATTTTATGAGCTGTGAAAAAATGTGTTTAAATCCAGCTACTGTGAGTATATTTATATTAACAATAATATGTACAATATATATTATTATAATTGAATAATGTCTTGGGGGTGACGCAGTGGCGCAGTAGGTAGTGCTGTCGCCTCACAGCAAGAAGGTCGCTGGTTCAAGCCTCGGCTGGTTCAGTTGGCGTTTTTGTGTGGAGTTTTCATGTTCTCCCTGCGTTTATTAACTTAACAATAACTCCCTATTTCTGCTGCCCAGTGTGAAAGATACTTTTTTTAAGCTCGAAACTGGATAAAAAAAATTGAACAAGAACCTTTCTCGGCATGTCCACAACTGAAGACTTGATTCAGATCAGTTTAAAGAGGCCTTCATTACAGCAATTTGATCCCAGTCCTGCGGTGGACCGCTAGCTAAACTCCATACAGCTTAAATTCATTCATTTTCTTTTAGGCTCAGTCCCTTTATTATTAGGGGTCGCCACAGTGGAATGGACCGCCAACTTATCCAGCACATGTTTTACGCTGCGGATGCCCTTCCAGCCAGAACCTGGGAAACATTCATGCATGCTCATTCAAACACATGGACAATTTAGCTTACCCAATTTACCTGTACCGCAAGTGTTTGGACTGTGGGGAAAACCAGCACCCAGAGGAAACCCACGCCAACATGGGGAGAACATGCAAACTCCACACAGAAACGCCAATTGATCCAGCCAAGGTTTGAACTAGTGACCTTCTTTCTGTGAGGCGAATGTGCTACCCACTGTGCCACCGTGTCGCCACAGCTTAAATAATAAATAAAAAAAAATACTATTTAAGTGGTTATTAAGTAGAATAAAACCTATTGTACTTATTGTGTTTAAATGAATGAAACTGCTTTGCTTTTAAAGATCTCCTCATGTGCAATTATTAAACACTATTTATTTTATATATTTTCACTGCGCTCCTAAAATCCTTTAATGTGCTCCTAAATTTTTCAACTTAGGAGCGCATGTGCTACTCCTAAAAAAAAGTAAGCGTCAAGCCCTGGCTCACATACTGATTTTAGTGTACTGTATGGTATGGAAGTATGCGGTTTCAGACGCAGCCAAACACTTTTGTCACCTCAACGGAAACCCAGCCTCTGCTTTCATTAGATTGGAGAATGAAAAAGACATGACTGACGTAATGTGTCAGTTCAACTGCGGGCGCAACGGGAAAAAACGTGAGACGCAGCAGGCCATTAAAATGGGACGTGTGCAGGGCGCATAAGCTACAAGCAAAATACTTGGGCCATTAGAAAACCATTCAAAAGATGCACCTCTCAATTCAAAAAGCGCGTTTAGTGTGATCATGGCCTTAGTGTTTTATTTGATTGAACTGACCTGTGCGAGCTCCTGTGTGTACAGTGCTGCAGTATTAGGCACAGTGTTGTGCTTTTTCAGCTTCCTCTGCTGCTCCAGACGCTCTTTCTCCTTTTCCACAGTGCGCGTGGACTCTCTTAGCCTCTCCAGGTCCTGCTGGTAGGTCTGTCTCTGTCTCTCCAGCTCCAGTCTCTCCTCTGCCAGACGTGTCTCCAGCCTCCTGCACTCCTCCTCTCTCTCCTTCAGCCTCTGCTGGTCCGCTTCTGCCTGCCGCCGCTGTTTTTCACGATCCCGCTCCCAACGCGCCTGCTCCTGTCGATGCTGGCTCTGCAGCCGCTGGAAGTTAGCCAGCTCCTCGCGGTGCTTCTCCAGGTTGCGTTGCTTTTCCTGCTCCAGGAGCACATCAGTGCCACGGGTTCGGCTGCCAGGACGCTCCCGCTCGGCCGTGAGAATAGAGGCCCGCTGGAGCTCGATGTGGCTGTCTTGCTGGGAGATTATGGCCTGATGGGGGAAGTAGAGAGAAAAGACATGATGTTTGGACAGTTGTGCTTCCTGGTAACTGAGGCTTAGAATTGTGTGCTTTCAGCTGGCTTGTGTTTGCTTAAATGTCCTTTGCGGAGCGTAGTGTAAGACTGTTCGGTAGGAAAGTGTCTAAGAGGAATGTAAACTTTAATGCCATGTAAACAGAACGTAAAAAAATGAAATAAAAATAAAAGAGTCGAACACATGAAGAGCATACTGAAAAAACAGCAAGGGAATAAAAGAATGGAACAGAAAGAAAATCAAAAGGAAAAAGGAGCAAAAAAGAAAGATAAGAAAACAAATGAAGACAAAAGGAAACATGAAAAGAAAACAAACCATACATCAAAATAACAAACTGTAAAAGAACAAACAAAACAAAAACTAAAATCTAAAAGAAGCAAACAGCAAAGATATAAACAAAAAACAAAAAAGAACAAACAAAACAAGAAACAAACAAAAAAAAGCAAAGACGACAATGCCAAAACAAAAGAATTAAAAAAACAAAGAACACAAGACAGAGAACAAAAAAAAGCTAATCAAATAATAACAAAAACATTGTAAACATGAAATAAAACAAACCATAAATGATCATTATGTTGCTTAGTTATGAGCCCTGTCTATCATTCACACATCCTACACATTTCTTTCATATTTAATTTCCTACTTTATTGAAGAAGGAGCAGAAGGATAATCTGCCATTCACCAGTTTTTCATGTAGAGAAACCTCCTGAGGTCTTTGGATAATCATGCATTCAGACGTATGCATCCAAATACGTCTTTATATAAGTTCACGTTGTTGTTGCAGATGAAATGTAACACGGAAAACACAATTTTAATATTTTCCAGTGGGCTAGATATTAATTAACAGTGATACAAACATCTGAACTAAAGCCTCTCTTTGGCGGTTGGTCTTGCGCGTCCACCATGTTTGTAGTTTATTTACACTTTTCACCAGCGTTTGTAGTTCTAATCAAATTCACATCGAATGTGCAATGTATTGTGGGCAATATCAGCATTTAGAGTATGGACGGTTCTACACTTCGAATTTTTACTTTTAAATAGCCAAACCATCCGAAAACCTTTGGCATACTCTTTTCAACATACTACGATTTGGGACATACTAATTCTATTTTCAAATACCAGCTGTCCTCAGTATTACAGATGTTAGTAATCACCACATGTAAATGACCTCAACAACAGGATAACTCCAGTGAACGTGATGTTATGTGGACATGTGATGAGTGCGAGGCGTCAGTGTGGTCAGCATGTTGTACCTGTAAACTGTAGAGTCTCTGGGAAAGCAGCAGCACACGCTCATACAACTGGAAAAACAGGAAGAAGAGGACAACATTACTGGCAGCATGATTCAATATTTATTCACCCGATGAAACGCCACATTCCTGCCAGGGCACTGCGGGTGAACAGGTTTATGATATTAACCAAATGACAATCACTAGACTTTTCAGTCGATTGATCTCAAGAATTGCAAACTTTGTTGTATTGGAATGCAATAGTTAAAATATGCAAATGAGGCATCATTTAATTTAAATAAGTGCTAATTTACACATATTGCTAGCACAAAAATCAAAACAATGGATGATGTTAGGAAATTCTTGCTTACATTTTAAAGTACATTTTTTACAGTATTTACATACAGTCTCTCCAGGATTTAATGAGATTTTTATGACAGAAAAATTACTTTGGTACGATTTCGTAGCATTTCTTTCATTGTTTTGCTGTGAAAATATACTCAAATTTACTAGTGCTGTCAAACAATTAATCGCAAACAAATAAAAGTTCATATTAACAAAGAATATTTGTGCGTACTGTTTATTTTTGTGTAAATACATGCATGACTATTATTTTATAAAATATTTGTTTATATTTATAAATTTATTTTCTTTATAATATAAACAATATGCATGTATATATTACGTAAACACTAACTTTTATCTTGAATGGGATTAATCGTTTCACAGCCTAAAATCTTAATTTACTATAATTTTTTTGACCTCAAGATCCATTGATCTCTGTAATTTATATAATGGAAACACTAAGAGAAAAAACGCGTAACTAGAGCTTACCCCTAAATCCTGCTGTATCATATTTGAAAAAGACACAAATTGTTTGAAAGTATATGCCAAGTCGGCTATTTGAACACTTTGATGAAATTATGTAGATCATGTGCGTTTATGTGCACGCCTGTGTGTGTGAGAGACATTTGCGAATAGTATGTTTTTGAATGTAAAACTATGCATATAGTGCTCTGTGGTGGGAATTTGAACAGTGTCCTGGCTGCACAAAATATGCAGAAAATCTGCAGCATTTGAAAAAAAAAAACATGAGCTCCACATATTTTATTTTATTGATTACATTGCACACTGAAAATATACAGCACTACTGCTTCAAAAGAATTTGAAGCCAGATTGCTAAGCGACACTAAAAATATTACTACGAATATTACTATTAATACGAGGCTCGTGTTTATAATGAAGACTTGTTTAAAATCATGTAATAGTCACTAGTTTTATACAGGATAATGCACTAATGTGAAAAATGAGTTTGCATTGAATTTAGCAATCACAGAATTACGAAATTCCAGAGGTTCTGAGCATAAATGATTTGAGTATCACTTTTTATCACTACGTAAACCAGAAAAAGATTGCAAACAGTCACAAAAAATGCATAATTATTTGAAGAATAAAGTGTTATATATAAAATCAGGCAAATTATGAAAGATCAAATCCCTCTGTAAGAACTTTCCGGATACATGAATAAAACTGTGAAGTTTGTTTTATGTAATTGATGCTGAAGTGGAGATTTATGGCTCAGTGCAGGAGACTTGAGAACATCTTGAGAAAACAACCTTTAAAAATTTGTATTGTAATTAAAATTTACAGACACAAATGACTGAAGTCCAACAAAAGAAACACTTAAAAGTGTATCTAGTATGTTTCCTTCAATTAGACTTAAAAAAACACTTTATGAGAAGCCAAAAAGCCTGAAATCGTGAATGAAAAAAATAAACAGTTTCTGTCTTTGGAGTCTCGCCTTAGCTGGCGATTAGGTGCGGTGAACGCAAAGGTCAGCTTTTCAAATATGTATAGAGAGGCGTGTGAGAAAGAATATGTGCCTTTGATCTCATGTGAAACAGAGAGAGACATAATCGTCTTAATTTCTGCACGATGATGAACGCTCGCTCTCACCTCTGATTCAGGAAGTTTACACGAAGACCACATGTTGGTACTGGCAGGTGAAGAAGCCTCGTCCTAAAGAGAGAGACACGATAAAATTAAGTAAAACATATTTTGGTGTATACACTGAAAAATTGCTTTTCTTACTTGTTTTTTTTTTTTTTTACCTTGTTTCTAGTTCAAATATCAAAAAATTCTTAAACCATTTCTAGCATTTTCTAAACTAGCTAAACTTAAAAATATCATCTTGTTTTAAAAAATAATATGCCAAAATTAAGTAAGTTTTTTCTTAAAACAAGCTTAATAATCTGCCAATGGGGTGCACTGCAAAAAATACTTTTCTTACTTGGATTTTTTATCTTGTCTCTAGTCCAAACATCTAAAAATTCTTAAATCAAGAAACATTTTCTAGATAATCAAAACATATTGCCGTTTTAAAAAATAATATGCCAAAAAAGTGAGTTTTAAGCGAGCAAAATAATCTGCCAATGGGGTAAGCAAAGTAATCTTATGTCGAAAGGAAAAACAAGATTATTTTGCTTACTCCATTGGCAGATTATTAAGCTTGTTTTAAGGAAAAACTCAATTAAATAATGATTCTTAGACATTATCATTTCAGACAAGGAATGCATTACTATATTGTAGTGTTAAACATTATAATATTTAGTATTTTATTCAAACCTCTGAATAAAAATTTCATTAGTAACATTCAACTATGTTCAAATATTAAAAAATAATTTTTGAATTATTGTAAAAAAAGAAACAATATACAGTTGCAATCAGAATTATTGAACCCCCTTTGAATTTTTTTTCTTTTTTTAAATATTTCCCAAATGATGTTTAACAGAGCAAGAAGATTTTTACAGTATGTCTGATAATATTTTTTCTTCTGGAGAAAGTCTTATTTGTTTTATTTTGGCTAGAATAAAATCAGTTTTAAATTTTTAAAACCCATTTTAAGGTCAAAATTATTAACCCCTTTAAGCTACTTATTTTTTCCATAGTCTACAGAACAAACCATCATTATACAATAACTTGCCTAATTACCCTAACCTGTCTAGTTAACCTAATTAACCTAGTTAAGCCTTTAAATGTCACTAAGCTGTATAGAAGTGTCTTGAAAAATATCTAGTCAAATATTATTTACTGTCATCCTGACAAAGACAAAATAAATCAGTTATTAGAGATGAGTTATTAAAACTATTATGTTTAGAAATGTGTTGAAAAAAATCTTCTCTCCGTTAAACAGAAATTGGGGAAAAAAATAAACAGCGGGGCTAATAAATCAGGGGGTTAAATAATTCTGATTGCAACTGTATATGCTTTGAAAAGTTGAATAATATTTAGTATAATTATACTTGCTCAATAAATATGTAAAATGTAAACACACACACATACAAAAGAACAGTAGCAGCTCAACTTCACTCACATCTGCATACTAACAACATCTATGAGCACTTTCAGTCTGGATTCTGCCCCAAACATAGCACAGAAACAGCCCTCAATAAGGTTGTTAATGATCTTCTCTTAGCCGCTGCCTAGCTGGTATTCCTCTTCACCAACTTCAAAGATTACAGTTAATTTAGAACTCAGCAGCGAGGGTAGTAACCCGCTTGCGTCCCTCTGAACCCATATCCCCAATTCTCTTTCACTTGCAGTGGTTTCCGGTTCTTTATCATAGTGTACAATAAATATTCTTCTATTAACCTACAAAGCTCTTCACAACCTAGCACCCGATTACCTCTCTGATCTTCTTCACTGGTACACTCCTAGGCGCTCACTGAGATCTTCTGCGGCTGAACTGTTATCAGTTCCAAATTTTAGGATGAAGTCACTTGGTGGCAGGGCTTTTAGCTGCATAGCACCACAGTTATGGAATTCCCTGCCATTAGATATTCGTCAGGTGGACTCTATTTCCAATTTTAAATCCCAGGTAAAATCTTTTCTGTTCAGGATCGCTTTTAAAGATTTTCTGATTTAATATTATGTTTATTATTCTTGTATTATGTATTGTATTTTATGATGTGCCAACATATTGCAAGATGTCCTTGAGTGTTTGAAAGGCGCCTATAAATAAAAGGTATTATACTGTATATCAAATCATAATTTATATTTTTACTATTTTATTACTTAGATTTTTTTAATATTTTCCAAAATGATGTTTAACAGAGCAAAGAAATATTCACAGTATGTCTGAAAATATTTTTTCTTCTAGAGAAAGTCTTACTTGTTTTATTTCGGCTAGAACAAAAGCAGTTTTTAAATTTTTAAAAACCATTTTAGGGTCAAAATTATTAGCCTTTTTAGGCTATATATTTTTCCGATACTCTACAGAACAAACCATCATTATACAATAGCTTGCCTAATTACGCTAACCTGCCTAGTTAACCTAATTACCCTAGTTAAGCCTTTTAATGTCACTAAGCTGTATAGAAGTGTCTTGAAAAATATCTAGTCAAATATTATTTACTGTCATCATGGCAAAGATAAAACAAATCAGTTATTAGAAATGAGTTATTAAAACTATTATGTTTAAAAAATATGTTGGAAAAATCTTCTCTCTGTTAAACAGAAATTGGGGGAAATATAAACAAGGGGCCAAAAATTCTGGGAAGCTAATATTTCTGACTTCAACTACTCTAATTATAGAAAATGAATTACTAAACTTTTATTTTTGCAATATTTAGTTATTTAAATAGTAAATAAATGTACATGAGTGACATTTTCTTAATATTGGGTGAAATCCAAACATGAACTTACATTGCATATGTAAGAGTTGTGATTTGCATATATTACCATATATCATATTTTTATATGGGGACTTTGTCATGTTTTTCTAAATTATTAAAAAATAATTACAAATTATTACGATTAATTGACTCTTCTGTAAGTTGTCACTTTGTACCTTTAAATATTAAAGTAATTTTGCAGTCATTGCATAAGATTGCATTATGTAATGTCAGAAATCACAACAAACAGGCCTAAAACACAAAACGGCATACAGTACATGAAACATACACACAGAAAAGAATCTTAGCAACATATGCTACTGAACAGCTACATTAGCCATTTAGCAATTGATATATACACATGGACATTCATTCATAAAATATCTTTAAAGTAATATCTAGTCTTCTTATGACAATATATGACCAAAAAACACCTGCCCAAATCGCAGACATGTTGTGTTTCTCACCAGCTCATCGTGGTCCTGACAGGTGAACACCTCTTTGAGCTGTGGGTCAGAACTGGCCCGTTGACTCCTGTCTCTCGTCCTGCCGCCTGCTCCAGGACCCTTCTTCTTAATGCTGCCATCTGATTTCATACAAAAACACACACTTAACAATCTTCACTGCAACACTTATTTGCCTTATCAACTGCCGTCACATATAAAAAGCCTAATTTTACACAATTTGTGAAATTGGTACCATAAAATCATTATGAAATAAAACCAATATTGTGTGTCATTCAGCAAATATGCAAATCTAGTGATTTACCTATATTATTAATAATAACATTTCAACAAATCAACAAATGTGTTCTGAATGATACAGCTAAAAAAAGAGTAGATGTAGCACAGATGTTTAAAAAAGCTTTAGATCAGTGTTAATTTCGTCAATGAAAATAAGGCTGAAACTGTTTTGATGACTATATCCCCATATACACTGTCAGGTCTTGATGCCAAATCCCGATTTGTTGCCTATATCTGATTTTTTTGCCTGTCTGTTTACACATTCTTTTAATAAGGACCCATATCCGATTCATGTGTTTACACTTGCCATACAATTTACGCCGTCGTGTATGAGTAAAGGCGGGTTCTAGCATCTGGGCCACACTAGCCATGATGGAAGAAATTGTCTTGCTTTTAGCTCTGCAAAATATGCAAAGTTCGCTTGACTTTAAAATGTTTTTGAGGCGGAGGAGGAGGGAAAGGGCCATCATCGCAGCTAGCGCCTATGGTTTATACATGGTGTCCTCCACTGACTCATCTTTCCACAGGGCAAGAAGGCAGGTGACTTCTGTCAGCAACCACTGACCACTTTTCTCCTCTGTTGTTGTTGTTTACGGCATCGGTGTCTCCACACATGCTCTACACATTGTCGCAAGTTTAATGATGTACAAAACAGAATGCCTCAATATATCCGATCTGCCTGTTTACATGATAGTCGCATTGTCACATATTACATAAATGTCACATGTATTTATATCAAATTTATTTCCACATATGAATGAGGCTTGAAATCGATCTCTGAATATCCAAATACATGTTTTTTTTTCATGTTTACACAGTCATAGAACATATCCAATCTGTGTCACATATGAGCAAAAAAATCGGAATTGGGTCACATTTAACTGGCAGTGTAAACGGGTCCTATGACTTGAAATCAAGAAACGCGTGTGCTTTGATCTCCACATCTAATGAACAAACAGCGCAATGTAGCTGATTTGTAATTTTTTCTCACTTAATTTTTTTTCTTGTTTCTAGTCCAAATATCTAAACATTCCCAAATCAAGAAGCATTTTCTAGACAAGCAAGACATAGAATATATATATATATATATATATATATATATAAAAGTTTAGTGCTACTATATTTTTATTGCAATGCTGTTTATATCCAAAACTTGCCAATCACACATTTGGAGCAAACCAAGTATTTTGGTCTTTAAATGTCCCATGAAGTGCTTTAAAACCTGAATTTTTTTTATTCAATCTATTTTATAATCTTAACTGAAACGTGAAAAGAGGGCAGGGCATATAGTAGCTCCTCCCCTTAAAAAAAACAGCCAATAGCGTTTCGTTTTTGGTTGAGATCAAACGCATCAAATAAAAAGCATTTTCAAGGGGGCGGGACATGTCAGATAATAGTGAGCATTTGATTGGTCAGAAGATTTGATGAGAAACTGAAATATGAGGTCACAAAAATCATTGACCCATTTAGGCGGAAGTGCCAAATTGCAAGATTTGAATGTTTGTATCTTCTACATGCAAATTTTGTCATTGTTTTGGAGCACACTCGCTTCTCGATATACTTCAGACTGGCATACTAATACTAACGTCTGAAAATTTTTTATTTTGATTTCAGGGGACCTTTAAAATGGTGCATCTCTATGTAAAGCATGTTTATCTGTATGTGTCTTACTCTTAGGCAGTATGCTAGAATTGCTGTCATATCCGCCGAATGTGTCGGCTCTGCGTGGAAGCAAACTTAAGGATGGACTCTGGTTTCCTTCAGTCTGTGCTGATGTTCCCCGAACTCTAGAGGTCAGGAGGTTCTGCAGGTTCTCCACTGTAGAAAGACACGGAGATCGCTTGCTGCGTTTAGCTGTATTATGTGTAAGAAAAGAGGTGGTTTGTGTGTCTGAGATGTGCTGCTTGTACCTTCAGTGATGGCTGCTTTGAGCAGAGTCTCCCCCTGCTGGAGGTCAGACGTGTCTCCGCGGAGGAGCAGACGAGAGCGGGAGCCTGAGTCCTCCAGACCGGCCACACATTCAGACAGCTCTGCAAACAACTGCAGCTTTTCCCCCAGACTTTGAGCGATCTGAGCATCCTTCAGCGCCAGACGCTCTGAGGAACACCAAACGTATCGAAAACGGGGTGGAAAATTGTGGTAATTTTTTTAAAAAACAAAATAAAGCTTCACAGCACTTTAAAAACAAGAAAAAAAAGTACTTTAAACCATTAAATAGAAAGCATGTTTTAATGAAATCTGAGATAAATGAATAAGTATTCAGGATTTTTGATAAATAGTTTAACAAGAATGAAAAAAAATTATAAATTAAAAATTAAGAAAAAAAATTCTAAATGGTATTAAAGACAATATAATTTGCAAACATTATTTTTTACAGATTTTACTATATTAAGAGTTTTTATAAGCTAGCTAAAACAAAAAATATATATATTTTCTGTGTTATAAATTTTGACTGAAAAAAAGAAGATACATATTTTAAATATTTTACACTTTAAAATAAATATTTTAGAAATTTAATATAGTCTTCGAGGTTCAGTGATTAATTTTTTTAACATTTGGTTGACATTCTTGGAGCATGTTAAATTTCTGAAACCTGAAGCGGTTACTTTAGACTGAATGGCTGCCCATCCTACACTTTTAGTCTGTACCTTCCAGAAGAGTACTAATGCTGATATAGCACAAAAATACAACCCTTTCTTGAAGTAAAACCACCAATTTGAAAAACATGACACCCCCAGCCTATTCGATTTAATATATCTTCCCTTTACTCTCTCTTTAAAATGTTTCTTTTCTTTTATTATCATTATTTATTTCACTAAATACACTATATTGCCAACATCAACTTTTAATGCTGAACTGTTTAAATGCTTAATTTGTAAAACAAATGCACATCATATATAGTTTATGCACACCATACACTGTTTGTTGCACAACATGTGGGTTATAGTGTGGTTTATTTTTAATCAATTTTGAACTGTTATATTCTTTACCTTTTTTTGTCACAAAAACCTGATAAATAAATATTTAAAAAATAATAAATAAATAAATAAACAAACATTAGCTATATGGAACAGAAAAATATTTTCATTTAATCATTATGATCCATAACAATAATATTTATAAAATCTGTCTAAATAACAAAATATCTAAGCATAAATTAAAAACATATAGAGAAAAAAATTACTTGCTGAATAAATAAAATACTAAAAAGTCTGAGTGGCAATACAACAAAATACAACTTGCATGTTATATTAATTATTAAGAATTACATAATTATAATTCAAAAATTTTTTTACCTGACATAAATGTGAAATAAAATATATATACATGTATCAGTTGATAATAGAAGCAGTAGGAATTCAGTATGAAAACCAATTGCGCCCTCTTGTGTTTTCTTTAAAGCTCCTAAAACAACCATCACACAACATCAAAATGAGAAGTAAAATATAAGCAGACTAGATGTGGTGTTTTACCATGGTACTCCCGGACTCGGGCGACTCTGGCCTCCTCTTCCTCACTGAACAATCTCTCTTCCGTATGTGGACAGCTGGTGGACAGAAACAGAGGAGGAATATTAAAGATCTGCACACAGCAGTCATAAATGCTCCAGACGCACACACAGACCTCTCCACGGCCTGACGGATATGGGTGATCCACATGTTGCGATCTTCTTTTGAGGCAGTGTGGATTTCGTACATCTCAGGTTCATTTGAGGAAGCGCAGATGAGGAACATTGCCCGCTCTTCGTGCGCCACCTCACGCACAATCAACTTCTGCAGAGAAATGACCGACGGCTTGTTGTCCTGAGGAAAAAAACGAACACAGATTGGTGCGTTAAGAGGAACTATTTCTTACAGAATGCACCAAAATCTAAATTCTGGGCTGAAACCAAAGTAAAAAAATAATGTGGATGCACTTGGATAAAAACTTGGCTTTGTAGTAGTTATTTATTATTTTATTCAATTTGTAAAAAAGTAATTAGTAAGATATTTTAAATTTAACTCAAAAAACAAAACATACAAGCCAATAATCAAAAATTCAGTTGCCATGACAACACAGTAGCACTATTGAAAGTAGCAGGAACAAGTAAACTGAATGATGTCCTGATGGCGCGTTAATTGATTGGACTTTGCTTTGCTTGTCTGTGCAAACATAGATACAGTTAGGGTTGGGAGATGTCGACCAATTTGGCATTGTATGATGTCTAATATGAAACATTGCGATGGACGATGGCACCGTCGTCGTAGGTGAATTAATTATTTATGAATAAATAATTAATTTGTTATGAATTTGTAGCCTACCGTTTCAACTACCTGACCCGCATGGTTTTTGTTTTATAATGGTTTTGTTTCTTTTTTATTTATTTTCCTTTTTTTTACTTATTTTGTTCTTTTTTTTATTTTAATACCTTTCTCTAACATACATTTTAATGTACTAATTTTGGATTGTTATCATAAGTTAATTGGTTAGATTTGGCTTCAGTACTGACTAATATATTGTATATGCACAAATATAATATTGTAAATCTTCCTACAAAAAATATTCATTTAAATTAGAGATTTTTGAGGGATGTACTCGTATATGTTGAACACTGCAGTTGTGTGTGCATGAACAGAATATACACAGAGCGGAATATTTGAAAGCTAGTTCAAAACTAGTCAACGTTGTTGTCCCCTACTCTTGCACTTTGGCTGGCGTAGGAACAAACCGGCTTTGTGCAGCACAAGCCATTGAAATAAATGGGTTTTATAGCACAGCGATTTCTGTGTCAGTAATTACATCTGAAGGGAAAGTGAAACCTGAGTGTTGTGACCACTGATCTTTTTTTTTTTTTTTTATCAGTTTTTCACTTTCGGATGAAAAACTAAAATGCCATTTTCAGTGGCCAAAAACTTGGTGCATCCCTAGTTTCTTTTCTTGTATAAATCATAGACCAGATACTTTATACTGACCACAGTTGAGAACACGTATCTCTGGTCCTTCTCTTGCAGCAAAACAAGAACATCGGTAAGAAGCAATGCTAGAATATCTGCAACACAAAGAAAAAATATATATAAATCCAAACAAACTTGTGTATGAAGCCCCTAAGGAGACAAAAGTTGGGAGGAAAATGTTGTTTACTGCTTTTACATTTACTTTCAAATGTATTATTTCACTACAGACATTTGCGTTCTTTTGCAAGAATACTACATTTCACCAAGAATTTCACCTTGGCATATTACATTATTATTAAGCATTACATTTCACCTTTATCTCAAAATTATTCCTCCCCAAGAAATATTCTTCTTAACTCCTCTCACAAAATATTTGTTTTTTCTCTCAAAAATGTTAATTCTCTCATCAAAAGTTTAATGTTTACACTAAAACTTTTTATTGCATTCACAGAGAAAATATTGAATAGTTTCTTAAGAGAATGCCATACCTACACCAAGAGAATGCACATGTTTTTTGTGTGTAAACTATACTTCTGCACGTTAACACAAATATTTTACAAACGAATGCAGAGTTTTCAAAAGATGCATTCTTTGCTAAACTATCGCAGTCCCTCAAAAATGCAGTCGCTTGAAAAACTGAAATTTTTCAAAAGAATTTTGTCACCTCTAGAAACTCTTCAGGTGATTTACTTGTGCAGCATTATTCTTTTGGAAGCCTAGTGTTGTCTCAAAAAGTGTATATTTACCCTAAGAAATTTAGTTTTCATTACACAGTAGAAAACATGTTTGCTTGCAAAATATTTGCATTTATTAATTAAAAAAAGTTTTTGTAAGAAAATTTGCATTTTTCTAGAAAAAAAATGCTTTTCCCACTACCTAATTCCATCACAAGGTTCAAAGTTTTGTGTTCTATAACTAAACATTTGTAGTCTTTACAGAACTATCGTGTATCCCAAAGTAACTTTATCCTTGCTTATAAACAGCACTAAATGACTATTTACATATAATACTACAAGCTTCTAGAGAAAAGCTACTGAAATTTTATTATTCCGTCGTATATCGCTTTTTCAAATCCTCATCAACAAAATGTCATTACCGAGTCTGCAAATGCATGCATGCTAACTGTTTTCCACTATACCTTTAAGTCGACCAGATGCAGCTTTCCAGTAGACCATGCCCTCAAACAAGAGCTTCCTGCGGCCTTGAGAGAGGCCCTCCTTACGGAAGACACGTCCGTCTTTAATTTTCCCAAGTGATTTGGGCTCCATCTTGGAGGCGATTTCCCTGAGCCGTGCTTCCTTTTCGTAGAGACTAACCTGAGCATCCACCTGAACAATGACGTCTTTGATTAAACCCAGAGCTTGTGCCAATCCTTCATGCTCTTCTGTCCCGGCTGGAACGAAAAAGAAAGAGTTAAAAACTTGCAAAACTACTGAATAGTTTTAACGAAATATAAAAACCAACCTTCAGTGTTGTGCAGGATGCGCTCCAGAAGCACAGGATACTTGGTTATTCTCTGTGTCACTAACAAGATGCACTCTGGGACGCCTAACCGTCGCACTATTGACAGGTTACTTAATTTCTGAAACATAAGAATGAGAGATAATGATTCAAAACATTGGGAGATCAATTTATCAAATGTTAGTAACACAGAGAAGATCTGAACATACTCTCATAAGGTTTTGGAACTTCTTGTTGCTCTGCAGCTGTTCCTTGTAGTGGTTGACCGCTTCAGTGTGTCGACTGCAGAAATCCCCATAACATTCCTTCATACGCTCTCCAAGCTCTCCCGAAAACTAAAATCAGACACAAATAAAATGTCTTCCTAATTCTCACTTTTCCCAAAATATTAGCAAAATTCCTTTTTTCACATTTCCCGCCAAACACTTTTCTCCTTTTTAGGCCAAACAAAGTTCTTTCTCGTTCTTTGTTTGATGGCAAAAAAGTTTGAAAAGGCTGAGTAAAGTGAATACTGTTTTTGAACATGCAACATCCCTGTGCTGCTAGCATGTACACCCTAAACACAACAACAATGGTGAATGGTACTGGATTCCATGGTCGTGCCCAACTGAGCTTGGTTTTTCTCAAGTTTTTTTTTCCACAGAGAGTCGGTTTAATGTCTCATCCAAAAGACAGTGCTCACAAACAGAATAGTATCCTCGTCACTATACTGGGGCATTAGGACCACAGGTTGAGGCCAGCAGGGGGGTGCTCACTAACACCGCTTCCAACAGCAACCTAGCTTTCCCATGTGGTCTGCCAACCAGGTACTGACCAAGCTCTTCCTTGCTTAGCTTCAGTGAGTAACTGGTCTTGGGTTGCAGGGTGATATGGCTGTGGCCTTTGACACAATCTACATTAGCGCTATAGAAATAAAGATGAATTGAATTGAAAAGAATTCACAACAAACACAGAATTAAGCATTTGTGTAAGTAAATCATATGCAATGCGAAATATCACCACTAGGTGCGAATAATGTTGAATGCGTCATGTGTTTGCCATTAAAGATCAGAATTCCCCTCTACTCGCATTTACTATTTAAGTTCAAGTTCAAATTAACCTTAAGTTTCACATGAGGGGAAAACATCCCGCGAGTAATCTAGAGCAAGTGATGCGGTGCGAATCCAGCATGAGAGAGAAGAAATATTTTTGTTGTAAACATCTGGTAAACCAGCCTTCTCCAGTCTGTTACACATCAGATTAGAAGCACCACCACATTTTTACACTGTTTTCTATTTGTTGCAGACTGACACTGAATGATAAAAAGACATTAATTAACATTAATTGCCACAGACCAATGGGAGCTCAAAGGTGTTAAGGAGCCTAAACAAAATCCCTTAATATATTTCATTTGGTGAGCTGTTTCAAACTGCCGAAACGAACTCAAAACAGATTTTGTTTTGGGCAGATTTTGTTCGAAAGGATGTGATTTCAATTCAATTTAGTCTGGTGTGCTACTACCACAAGAAATGTGAGATGGGATATCTTAAGTAGGAAATGGAAGACATGAAGTGAAGCTGAATGTGTGAAAACCACACAAGTGAAGAAGGAAGTGTAGGGTGAGAAATGTGAAGCGCAGGAAACACGATAATAGGATCTCTGACCAAAGAAGTGATAAATCAGTAAATAGGCATGTGAACAGCCAAGGACGAAAAAGAAGGAAAACGAGACCCCCCCCCAAACATAGTGTGTGTGTGTGTGTGTGTGTGTGTGTGTGTGTGTATGTGTGTGTTTTAAATAATAAATAGTAATAGAAATAATCATTGTAAAAATAATAATAATATTCTTTATATAAATATTAGATACTGGCCACACAATTTAAGTTAGATTTTTTGTTTTAGCAGTTTCAATGTTTAGCAGTTTAACAGTCACCTAAATAATACTTAGAGGGGTGGTCCACTACAGTATCATATTTAAAACTGTGTGAACAAACATCTCTGAATGTAATATGCTCAAAATTCAACGCAAAGGGAGACGTTGGCTTTTACAGAGTTAGCTTAGCAAAGACTACAGCGAACAAAGTTTGGGGACTACAAAAAAATTATGTAATATTATATCAGTGAAAGCTAAAATGCTGTCCAAACGCTGCTATTTCCACAGAGCTTGTTCTGTTTCTGTATTTGGGCTTCAAAGTACACGACACAAAGATGGAAGTGCTTACAATTTAATTTTAATTATGTTCCAGAGTATTATAAAAAAATATATAGCTAGCATTTGACAAAGGACAGCTTCCAGAATCTATCCTAGTTCAGTGCTGGATTCGGCTAAAAACTCCTCCAACTGACGAAGCTGTGGATTGTGAGCCACAACCTGTAAGTATTTTTATGTGTTAAAATTGATGCAAAGTAAAATTACATGCACAGTTACTAGTGTTAATGATATGTTGTAGCGAGGACATTTCAAATAACAAACTTGCAAAAGATGTGAACATTTAATATTACTTACACATGCTTATTCTAAATATATGTGAAAGACACTTGTCAGAATTTATTTTAGAGAGCAGGCATGATGTTCAGCTGTATGCTCTCCATTTTCTGTCTGATTCAGGCAAAATTATATGGCTAACAGCTACTGTTTACACAGTGCAAAAGTGTGTGCTTGTAGGGGTATGACGTGGTGATGTGGAGCCAATCCATGAATCACAGCACATTATGTTAGCAGACCAATCAGAGCCTTTTAAGGGCGGGCCTTTCGGAGAAACTGGAAAATATGTTGTTTTAATGTTAGCGGAGTAGCTGTATATATCAAAGTAAGATATATGAACAAATAACATGTTTTTCTACAAATGAAGCATGAGCACATATTGCTTTGCATCTTAGAAACACAACCAAGCCTTAAAAATACACTGTGAACCACCCCTTTAATAGGTTTATACAGTACTTTGTACCTCAAGGTCTGAGCCACTAACTCGGCTAGTTCTCGTGTCCACAGAATATAAATTTTCCTGTAATTTAGTAGACTCTTTATTCGATGTGATAAATAAACTACTAGTCAGTCAACAATTTGAACAGTTTTAAGCCATTAAATCCTTTAAAGGCCTTAAAATATTAAGTCCAGTTGAATTAAGTACCCTAATATACTCTAACATATCATACATCGCTATTTCACTTCCTCTTCCTTCGGTTTAGTCCATACTTTTTAATAGTTTAAATTAAATATAGAATATATTTTTATACATTTGCAATATCATCTAAACTTACGAAATGTTCAGGTATTAAATTTCAAGTGGTTTTATTTTTAATGTATATAGAGCGCATGGTGGTGACATGCAAATGTGAGAGCGGAAAAAAATGTGCACAGCCGCGATTTCATAATCTTGCATATATTCAGCGGCTTACACATACGTGCACATTATAGGACTACACAATATTATAATGCTATATACACAGTAGCCTAGGTAGGTTTACAATTACATCCCTGAATGAGGTCCGGAAGGAAGCAGTTACCACTACTCCTTGTCCACAATGATGAACAACGTAGGCGCAAACCATGAGGTCATGGGCTTTGAGATGATGAAGAACCTCACTGAGATCCCATCAAAAAAATAATTTATGCAAATTACAGGGGTCGCCCTATTGAGTTTGGAAAATATGGAAAATATGGAAATCCGTATCACAAAGAAAATGTAAAAAAAGAAGCTTAGGGCAGAAATTGTTACAATAGAACATTTGACGCAGGAAGCTTAAGGCGGGAAATGTGAATCAGAAAGAAGCATGTCCAAAGTTGTAAGCCCTAGGCACAAATTGTTACAACAGGATGGATGTTCGAATCAGGAAGCATAAGACAAGAAAGGTTTACAGTAAAAGGCTCACAAAAAATATGAAGCAGGACAGGAGGTGTAAAGGAGGAAGCACAAGAATAGCAGGACAAAACCGCTGACAAAAAGTGACCACAGCATGTGGGAAGGAGGAAGTTTACAGTAGGAAGAGAGTGACAACAAGTGGAACTGCAAGACAGGAAATGTAAAGCATATAGTTTAAGGCAAAAGTGTGACAGCAGGAAATGTAGTACAGGAAGTGTGGAATGAAAGCATAAAAACAGGATTTGTGATAAGACACAAAGTTGAAAATTTGACAAAAAAAGAAGTAGGAAGCAGGAAGTGTAGTGCATGAAGGATGAAGCAGAAAGGGTTGTTACTAGAACAGATACGTTTGGGCCGGAAGTTAAAGAGAATTATTTATGTTATTTATTAAATTTCCCATTTATTGTATTTTATTATTGTCTACATCCACTACAACCCTAAACCCAACCGTCACAGTAACCTGAAAACAGCAGTTGTACTAAGTATTATTTATGTTATCTATTAAATTACCCAATAAATTGTATTTTTAACGCCTACCCCCTACCCCAACCCTAAACTCAACCGTCACAGTACTGTAAAATATTAATTTTTGTTATAGAGTATCATACAAAAATCTGCTATATTAATGTGCATATCGCATTTCTGGCCGGCTGCATATCCAATCTTGACTTTACCAGCAGAAAGTATGAGAGCAGTAGAAAGCATGAGGTGAAAGTGTTTGAAGCTGGAAATAAAAGACCAAAAAATTTAAAGCAGGAAGCACAGAGCAAATCATGAAATAAAGCAAGAAATAAATGACAGAACTGTTTGAAACTGAAAGTGAAACACTAACTTAAGGTCATGTACCTGGGATATTAGAAGGTCTGAGAGTTTATTGATGGCATAGTTGCGTTCGCTGCCCGGCTGCAGAGACTCTACACGGCGCTCTCTAAGACGGGACAGAAAGTGGTTGTGCAGCTCTAGCAGGTTGTCCAGCCGGGGAAACAGACAGTCCAGCCTGCGGTCATCCAGTTGTAAGGCCTCCCGCAGCTCTCGAGCATAAACGCGGAGCATGATCTTTAGTGTCCGCACATGGTGGATCTCCGTCTGGATGAGCTCTAGAAGACAAAAGACATGTTTACATCAACCATGAGGATTCATTTTTCTCAAACAGATCAAAAGTGGACAATGTACAGTCATGGATTTTTACCACACTATTGTAATATTCATGTTTATTTCTATAGCGCGTTTACAATGTAGATTGTGTCAAAGCAGCTTAACAGAAGTTCTAGTAAAGTCCAGATTTTAGAGTTGAAGTTCAGTTCAGTTCATTGTGGTTAAAATTTCACTGCTGAAAGTCCAAACACTGAAAAGCAAATCCATTGATGCGCAGCTCCACAAGTCCCAATTCTAGCAAGCCAGTGGCGAGGAAAAAAAACTTCAACAATTGGCAAAGTGAAGGAAAAAAAAAAAACTCACAAGAAACCAGGCTCTGTTGGGCACGACCAAAAATATAAGTATTTTTAGTTTCTGGAAACTCTTACTTTACAATTACTAAATTCCAAACTACATTACTGTAGCAGAGAAAAATCTCATGCAAAACTTATCTTAACTGTCATCTTGTAAGACGCAAGGTTTAAAATTGGCTCACGAGTCAAATCGAACAGTTGATTTGGGAATTGGACAGATTCGAAAGCATCTGCTCTCCAGTTCAACTCACTGATTCAAATGATTGGTTCAGGGCAATTGATCCATTAAACTGATTCAAAATGAGTTAAAAAAGGAGATATCCTTTCAGCTTGAGTGCTCTGTGACTGACAACATGAAAAATTACTAAGGGTACGTGTCCACCGAGGTGATTTTTGTACTGCAGAAACATGAGCGCTGTTCTAAAATCAACGGCCTCCAATTAAAAACAACTTCTCCAACTGTCAAAGTGTTAAAATTTTTTTAGAATTTTACATGGGGTCATTTTTAATTTTTGGTTAACTATTAAATTAAATTGAGTAAATTTGAAACACAGGGAATTTTTTACTGGAGTTATATTTTATTAATATGCATGTGAACTGCAAGTTGCAGAGACGTATTTCATTATGTTGTTCCAACTGAAACTGAATATTAAGGGGCGGGGCTTTTTTACGCATCATAAACCTGCAGCAAACTGAAGCAAAGTCCCTTTAAGGCAAGTAATTTCACTCGGCAGCCATCTTTGAAATGCCTCTCAGGCAGTATGCTCGGGCATTCTGTTTGAATAGGGAAACATCAAATTCTCCAAAACTACTTGCCAAGCTCACGATTACATTTCATATCACAAATAACCAATAAAATTAAACAACAACTGTCTATATAGTTTCATTTCTAAATGTTCGTCTCACACAAAATCTGCAGAAACTCACGTATGGTCCGAGCCTCTCTCCTGTAGAATTGTCATTCTATAGCCATCGCTGATTGGCTACTGTACTAGAAGGCGGGTTTTTATCCCATATAGCGATCGCTGATTGGTTCCGGTACTAGAAAGGGGGCTTCATTCGCCATATGGACAGTTACACTTTTCCCCATTCAAAAGTAGACGAGTGACATGTCTTGTGAATTCTATAGTCTTTGACTGAAGTCATCAGAGAAGAATCACCATTCCAAATGCTCAGACTTTGTTTGAAGAGATTACCAAAATAAGCTTTTTTTTCTGTAGATTAACTTATATGGATTAATTGTTCACCTAAAAATCCCAAAGTGTGCTAGAAAAATAAACACTGTACATTTTGATTTCACACATACTTAAAAGGGGATCTATAATGCCGCTTTTTACAAGATGTAAAATAAGTCTCTGATGTTTCTAGAGTGTGTATGTGAAGTTTCAGCTCAAAATACTTCACAAATATTGTTTTAAAACTCTTTGAAATACCCTTATTGACCTTATTCTTCAATGCGGAAGTGCGCTTGTTTTTGCGATTGTTTTAGAACTTTTGATTCAGTTGCCTATGGGAGAAATGACTAGGAATGATAAACGGCAGAAGATGGTCAAACTACTTGCTCTACAAACAAGTGTGTTCATGACTATACAGACAAAATAGAATAATATAAGCAGCAAAACGAGCTGCTTTTAATGTCTAAAAATGAATGGAAGTGAATGAGACCGGAAGTCTCGAGCCAAAAAGATTCAAATGGCTGCGCCTGTTTGTACGCGGAGAATAAGGTGAATAGGCTTTGATCCAAACTGTTTTGGTGACAGTTGCTGTAAATTCAAATAAGATTGTTCTCTTTTGAAAAGCGAGCTAAAAACTGCGGGACTAATGTTATTTCTGTTAAAAACTGAAAATGCCAAAAGAAGTGCCTCAGAATTGTCTATAGTGTTCATTTGTGCATCCTAAAACTCCACATTTATAATCCTCTAGTCACTGACGTTATCTTCAGCAGGTGAAAACTCTAATGGCGAATGGTTGCTGATCACTCAGTGCTAATGGGTGGGGCTTTGCCCCTCTGATGACATGTACAAAGGGAGAATGTCAATTAAAATGTTTCTGCAGACTGTTTGTATTAAGCGTGATTATAAAAAAATATAATTAATTTGTTTTTACCATTAGAGGTTGGCTATATTCACACACTGTTGCCAAACAACGGTGATCTTTGTGTAATAGGTCCCCTTTAAAACAGCTATTCTTTAAGTTAAGGGTTTGCTTTAAAGGGCACCTAGGTTACCACTTTTTCCAGATTTAATACAAGTCTTTTGTGTCTCCAGAATGTGTCCGTAAAGTTTCATCTCAAAACACCCATCAGATTTTTTATTATACCTGTCATAAGTTTCTACTTTGTAGCATTAAGCATCAGCTAGCGTTTTTTGTGTACTGCGCCTTTAAGGCTAGTCTTTCACGCCCACCGTTTCTATGTGCCTGGCAGCGGCTCCCTCGGCTGCGTCAGACAACAGACAAACAAGCGTCTTGAAGCGTCTTTTATAACTGTTCTGACACGCGGCTGTTGATGAAGTAAATCTGAAGTTAATCGCTGTAATTCATTACAAACATTCACTGTTTTAAAACATTTTAAACTTGTAAAACTCACTCTTGATCACATTTGATGATGATTGATGATCCTAGCAAACTGAACAGACTTTTATTTACGGTTGCTTAGTGTGCTCACGTCCTGGTCCTGGTTGATATGATTATACACTTTACTACGGAGACATTTAATACGCAGCTGTCAATTAATTCGGTGGGCGGGGGGTTCGCACTCCTACGTCAAGTTGCAGTCTGTCTCAAAACCGCTCCAATTGGTCCACCGTTTTTATGTTGTTAAATTGAAAAAAAAAAAAGGACTGGGTGTGTTTATATCACCCCAATATGACGGTCTTTACACTATACCTACACATATAGTTGCAATCAGAATTATTCAACCCCCTGATTTATTAGCCCCCCTGTTAAATTTTTCCCCCAATTTCTGTTTAAATTTTTTTCAGTAAATAATATTTGACTAGATATTTTTCAAGACACTTCTATACAGCTTAAAGTGACATTTAAAGGCTTAACTAGATTCATAGGTTAACTAGGCAGGTTAGGGTAATTAGGCAAGTTATTGTATAATGATGGTTTGTTCTGTAGACTATGGAAAAAATAAATAGCTTAAAGGGACTAATAATTTTTTACCTTAAAATGGGTTTTAAAAAATTAAAAAAACTGTATTTATTCTAGCCATAATAAAACAAATAAGACTTTCTCCAGAAGAAAAAAATATTATCAGACATACTGTGAAAATTTCTTAGTTCTGTTAAACATCATTTGGGAAATATTTAAAAAGAAAAAAAAATTCAAAGGGGGTTCAATAATTCTGATTGCAACTGTATGTCTGTCCCAACAGCTTGAAAAGGAGATTTTTCACCATAGGTGCCCTTTAATGTACTTCGTCCACCACTGTCAATGGAAAATAACAAATACTGACCATATATAACATCCTGTCTCTTGATGGTTTCCTTGGAATGTGTCTTTAGAAAGTGCTGATCCACAGCCAGACTCCAGGACTCCACCTCGAAGTCTTGCGCGAGGGCTTCCAGTTCACTCCGCACTGTGGTGTAATGGGCATCTACTCACAAAAAACAGAAAACATTTCTGAATGCTTTACCAAACACACATCGTAAATTATGCTATACATGTTTTGAATGCAGTTTGGCTTCTGAAATGAAGCCTCACCTTCGACGATGAGTGATTCAGGCACTGTGGAGGCTAGAGAGACAGTATCATCAGCTGGACGTCTCACTCTGAAAGCGTCAATCTCATCCATCTCTCCTGTAATGGAGCTGCAAAAGAAAACACACGTGCCTTAAATCTAAATGCCTAACCCTCAGCTTATTCAGTTACACAAGGTAATGAAGACATTTTTATTATGGTCAAGTTTTTACTAATACAAATACAACAAATTATTGTTTTTATTTAAAATGAATTATATTTACATACCTATACCTATTATATATCTATACATGTTTTTTATATTAATAAATCAATTAAATGTTACACAACATTATTAAATTGCAGTCGATTTGGAAAGAATTTATAATGTTAGATCGATTGGGGTGATTCTGCAATAGGAATGCATTTCCATAAAATCTAATAAACAATCTATAAAGTTTTTGGGGTCCCTCGACACATTTCCATTGTGGTCTTTGCTATCTGCATGTGTTGTGAGCATTTCCATGCACTTGTTTAGTCAGAGATTGATGAATTTATGTTTACTGTTTGCATCTCCATAAAATATAATAAACAATCTATGCAATCTGTGCATTTCTGTGTTTGCATGTGTTGTATTTTCATCCATAACAATCTATAAATACAGTCAAGAAAATGATACAACTGAAATAAAGTGTTTTATCGTTTGCCAAGTTTAAGAGTTTTCAAGTACAGTAACTGAATGATAAAAATCTAAATAATTAAATTAAATTAATTGTAGTTAAGGTCACAAATGATACAATTTATTATGCCTTATGCATCAAAAACCCATGATAAATTGTGATACAAACTCAACATTGCATATCCTGTGATGTGATTATTGCGAATGATCAAATTGCAATATCAATATACTGTGTAGCCCTAATATATATATATAAATATAAATATATATATGTGTATATATATAAATATATATATATATATATATATATATATAT
>CAIGQZ010032594.1:9985292-10017203 GCA_903798205.1 Danio tinwini
AAAAAATATCATATTAAATAACATGTAATGTATGTACACATTACTAACATTAATAATTAAATTACTGCGTTAACAAACAAATAATGTTAAAAATAATATATAATATTAATAATAATTGTATTACATTTAAATATATGGCAAAAAAATTGCCACTTATGACTGGTTTTGTGGTCCAGGGTCACATGAAATAAAAAATATATATAATATAATGTAATGTAATATAATATAATGTTACAAAAAAAAACTCTGACAGTATTAAGCTGTATATAGAAAGAAAAAATAAATTATTTTTGCATTACTCTTATTTACCCATTACACTCTAATTTAATTGTACAAAAAATATTAAATAGTCTTAAAATATTAAATACATAAACAACGTTTATACACGACTAATTATATAACATTAATATTAACTATTAAATTACTGTTAACAAATAAATGATGTTAAAAGTCAAAATATATTAATGTTATAACAAAACAACACATGCTAAAAATAAATATTACATGCTATATGTATACGCCATATTAATTATAGTCCAAATTTTATAATAATAATAATAACAACAATATTCTAATTTTTTTATATATATATAAATAAATAAATGAATAAATAGTACATGTAGTAAATTCAATATTAAATGAAATCAAAAACATTAAGGGTATTACACTTCATAACATGCCAATCAAAACAATAAAAAAGCAACTAAATTACTGCAATTTTGACAGATTTTCTCACAGACGGCAAAAAAAATGTTAATCATTAATGCTAAATCAGAACTAATTAAATCAGAACTAATAAATACTTAAATTCTAAATTAAAGTGATGGTGTGGTGGTGTCAGTGTGAATCTCCACAGGACTCACCCGCTGCTGCTGCTGTTCTGGCTGGCCGAGGGGTTGCTGGAGGCGGCGGGCTGAGCACTGGGGCCTTTGTGTGGGACGGTCATACCTGCAGCGCAGCGGGACAAGCGGGACGAGCCATCGATGGGGGTCAGAGCAGAGCAGGGGTCTCTCAGAGCTGTGGAGAGACGAGACTGGTAAAAACTGCGCCAGGAGTGCCTGAAGAAAGAGCGCGGCACGGAGTCAAAAAAGCGGCATGTCAGGATGTCCCGGTGCTGCAGGACTCGCATGCCGAACCTGCGGGACAGGGATGCAGGGGTGCGAGAGCTCCTTCTGTGAGAGCTGTGCAGTCTGGGTAAAGCCAGAGCCATGATGAGGGAGGATGAAGACCACTGTGATACACAGCTTTATAAAGACAAGGAGCTTCTAGAAAACTCACATACACACACACACACACTCCTCCCATCATGACACAGAGAGAGAGTCTGCATCTCACACCATAATAACAATCACTCTCACAGAGATTAAACCTTAACAATATATTCTTTCATATTATAATCTGTGTGTATATATATATATATATATATATATATATATATATATATATATATAAATAAATACATACATACATATACAATAACATAATAGAATAGAATACAATAAAATATTACACAATAATATTAAATAATAAATATAATATAACGTAATAAAATTAAATATAATAAAACAATAAAATAAAAATAACAAATGTAATATAACAATAATTATAAAATAATAACTATAATTTTATATTACACAATAAAATCTAATATAATACAATGCAATTAAACTAAATATAATAATTCAATAAAATTTAATAATAAATATAACATAATAATTATAATATACCACAATAAAATAAAAAATGTAATAAAATATGTGACCTTGGACCACAAAACAAGTATTATGTTGCCTGTGTATATTTTTGGCAAAAATAAAAAATATATTAACATAAACGTATTTAAACATATTATTTGATGTGTTGTATCTACAAAGATGTAAAAATAGTCAAATTTTTCATTACTGATTAATCAAACATTTATTTGTAGATTTATTTATAAATTCATCTTAACTGTTAGTAAATGCTTCAGATCAGATCTGTAGGCACATAACAGATATTAATCTTACAAAATGTAACATTTATTACAAATGCTGGATTCATATTACCGGTACATACAAAAATACTAATAACAGTTACGCATTTATAAAATATAAATACATATATAAAATAAGTATACATTTATATATTATAAAAATAGATTGACAAAGACTAATGTAAAAATATAGGAACTGACGCCTAAAATGTTACACATGCCATATTAAAATAATATAAAAATAATAATAATTAATAATTTTTCAAATATTTGTATAAAGCTTATTAATAACAAGGAACAATTTAATTTTATTAAAACAAATATTGATCAATTCTAATTTATTAGCCTATTTTGCAGATAAATCAAAATCAACCATAGAAATCTAGCAATTTTAATCAAATGTTGCATTACAATAATACAAACGATAATCATAATAACATATAAGATGTTTAGAAATATACATTTTTTAAATGATTTTTAATAAAAAAATATGATATCTATACACTCTGTTAAAACAAACTTCAGTAAACCCTTCTTTTTTATCTAAATTAATTCCTATGAAAAATGTGTATGCAAAATGTATTTATTTAATCATCTGCTCATGCAATTAGAAATCTAGCAAATCTCATCATAACTAAAATGTATTTATTTTGACAGAGTGTTTAATTTACTGTTTCATATAGTTCTCAAATGTATGAGATAAATTAATTACCTTCCCTCTTTATAAATCAGTAAATCTTCCAGAAGTCTCTGGCTGCAGTGCTTCCAGATGTTTTCCGCTGGGAAGTGAAGCATTACAGGCTTCATCCGCACTTGTTAAAGCAATTCCCATCTCAGCAGCGCTCACAGCGGGACGCGTTTAATAAGACAGCCAGAGATCAGAGCAAATCTACACTACAGAGGGGTCATCCGGCCTGATTCATGACGCAACCTTACAAAACCAGCGCAACACAAACACTGAGGGGCAACTCGCTTACTTCGAATGATGCTCTGCTAGACTTATTTTCACTTTGAGGTACAATTTGTACAACAGCCAATCAGCTTCCAAGGCAAGATTTTCATTTCTTAAGGTCTTTGCACACTAAAGTCAGAAGATGTCATGTTTTTTTGGTATTCAAATCCAAAAAATTAGTCATACATTCGTCAATTCACTGCGAAATAACTTGCCAAAACAATACAAAACGGAATCTTCGAGTAGTGAAGAAAATCTTGTTGTTTTCTTCCTACTTAACAAAGACAAAGAAAATGGATATATTGGGTCCATTCCATCCTTATATTGTAGAGAGAGAAAGAAGAGTTCCGCAATCACCTGCCACAATTGGTCTTAGTATGCCTGTCTTTATATTCCATACTTTGCTTATCATAAAGGGCTTTGTGTTGCAAGACCAAGTGGATTAGTTTCTCCGACACCATTTTGCCTTTTGCTTGTCAAAACACCTCTCAAACGCCTGTTCAGATGCAAAAAACTGAAGTGAAAAATAAAATAAAAAACAATCCCGATTAAAACATTTTTTTGACAGATGAAAGTTTCAGAGACCGTGTAAAAAGGATTGACACAACCGGAGGTCAAATTTAATTTTTAACGAGCAAAAATTATGAATAAAAAATTTGGAGTCGGTGTGCAATAAACTTTAGGTGTTTTTAAAGCTGTAGTTTTTCCATGCAGTTTGGTTATTTCTCCAAATGAAAAACACAGTATCAGTTGACTGAAACCAAAACTTTCTGAAAACTTCGACCAGGGTGATTTCATGAAACCCAGTGTACAGTGAGGTTATGTGGACACTACACAACTGTAGCTTTTGCCTTATCACATCAGCGTGCACCTTGTTTTTTTCCTTTCTGATTGGCCAACATGGCTGGGTTTACACCAAACGCGGAAGACGCAATTGGGGGGAGGGTGATTCTACACGTTCACGGCAAAATGTTGCGCATGTCGTTCACACCAAAGAAAGTTTATCCGCCTCTGTTCTCACATTTGCATTGGCTGCATCCAAAATCGTCTACTATTTGAGTAGGTGCTACATTTGAATTTAAATTTACTACACAACCGTTGTAAAAATATGTTAAAAATTTCATTTCAACGAATTTGTATGAATAAGATTGTACAAATTCATACAAATTAGCCACTAAATCAAAAAGTTACGAATTGCCATTGATAGTGTTGCCAATTCTGTTTCCATCTCTCTGTTCCCCTCACTTTCCTGCCTCAACTTTACTATCCTATAAAATACATGTAAAAAACTAAAAATAATAATAATAAAAAATGCATCTTTATGTAATTACAGTTGAAGTGCGAATTATTAAACCCTCTGAATTATAAGCCCCCTTGTTTATTTTTTTTCTCAATTTCTGTTTAACAGAGAGATTTTTTCAACATTTCTAAACATAATATTTTTAATAAGTCATTTTTAATAACTGATTAATTTTATCTTTGCCATGATGACAGTAAATAATATTTTACTAGATATTTTTTCAAGACACTTCTATAGAGCTTAAAGTGACATTTAAAGGCTTAACTAGGTTAATTAGGTTAACTAGGCAGGTTAGGGTAATTAGGCAAGTTAATGTTGTATAGTTAATTGTATAATGATGGCTTGTTTTGTAGACTATCAAAAAAAACAGAGCTTAAAAAAGCTAATAATTTTGACCTTAAAATGTAAAAAAAACAAATAAACTGCTTTTATTCTAGCTGAAATTAAACAAAGAAGACTTTCTCCGGAAGAAAAAATATTATCAGACATACTGTGAAAATTTCCTTACTCTGTTTAACATCATTTAGCAAATATTTAAAAAAAAAAAAGAAAAATTGAAAGAGGGTTTAATAATTCTGATTTCAACTGTGTTTATTGTTCTGCACTGTTACGATGGAAAGTAATTGAGAAATTCCAGCATGTGATGTGTAAGGTGCATTGGCAAACCTTGCTACCCCTTTGACCTAGCCTAATAAAATTATAACTGACTCAACAAGCTCAAAATCTAATACAATTAAAGCAATCGACAGAAGTTCAATAACTGCGTGACCAAGACATACTATTAATAACAGAAAACAAAATACTTGAGCAATTTTACTTAACTCTACATGAAAGATAATATCTACAAAGCACAATAAGAGCACTTTAACATTAATTGTGCAAAATCCAGAATTGCGTTCAGCCACAGCATGAGCTAGTCTTGATTTGCAGATTTGCAGGGTAATTAATTGGGGAAGCGTGATTAACCTTCTAAATGCTTCTCTGGCGAAGGCGAAAAAGGAGAACAACAGCTAGATGGCCTTAATTTGCTGTCAGGGGAGTGAGATCAGCATCTGCTGAGCCAGTGTCCATTAAACACAGCACTCACACACAGAGACAACAGCACAAACAAGAGCAAGGCAAGTAAAGCCAGCAGATTAGGAGACGGAATAACAAGAAAAATGCTGTTTTTCAGATTGGGCACTTTTGCTTACTAATCAGCCACCTCTAGCAGAAAATAACAGAGGATATTAAATTACTACAATTACTTAGACGAAGCTAAATAAAATGCAACTCTTGAATGATAAAAAAAACAAGCAAAGTAAAATTGACATAAAACAAGTTTCAGTTAAAGTGGTCAAATTATTCGAACTAAAACAGAAATGAAAGCAGAGCTAAACAGGTATGTTGAAAAAAATGCGCACAAAAAATAAAAGTATAACAACAAATTTTATGAATTAATAAAATGCTTTAAGTATATAAATAACACAGATAAATAAACTTTAAGAATACTTGCCTATCAAAAATATGCTAAAAACTCTTTTGCATTGCATTTTTAAAATCTAATATAAATATAAATATAATATGAATGACAAAATGTTGTCAAAATGATACGGCATTAACATTAGTTTTAAAAAAGCAAATATTTTTCATTTTGTGAACCAGGCCAGTAGGTGGCAACATAAAATTTTTAAAGAAACATAATAGGTCTTCAAGTCTGCCACTCTTCCATATTCATATAATGCGTTAACATAATGTTTCTGTTTATTAAACTCTTTATAAATTTGTTACTTGGTAAATTTGTTCAACTTCATTATTTCCATTTGGACATGCTTATTGATTACTAAAATAAATGTAATTATTAATAATAAAAACAGAATACAAAAAAGCTAAATCTCAAACAAATAATTTTATAAAAAAAAACAACAACACAGAATTTGGGAAACAAATAAATTTCTTAGGACCCCAAAGATAAATGTCATACATTATGTTTTCTTCATGGTTATTCAGTAGTACTAGTTAGGGTTGGGTTAATTACTTAACAAAAAGACACAATTAAGCAAAGTCCATCCCCCTTTCCAAAATAAAATAAAATAATATTTCACTGCATTCTTTACTCATTAAGTGCCTTTCAGATGTATTGGTGGTATTTAATCTATCAAAATAACAATACATGTCCTAGTCCATTTTGATTTGATAAATTTTTGTAAAAAAAAAAAAAAAAAAAAAAGAAAACAGACAGACAAAAAAATAAATTACTTAAAAAAAAGCTTTCATTTACCAAATTATTACCCCTGTACACATATAAATAAGGGATAATCAATGGCTTAGCATGCATTACAGAAGTTGAAATCCATGACGCAGAGGCAAAGAACCACCTGACGTGAAGCTATGATGCAAAGTTATGACATGTTAAATCTCCTAGTCACAGTTTTTGAATCAATCACAAGCAGACAGAGAAGCAGCGCATGAGAGAAAGAGATCATGTGTGCATCTAAATGACACGGGCATATCTAATAGCTCATAGTAACATGTTTTAGCTACCTCATTGGAAATAATTGAGCATACTCTCATGAGTTTACAGAGATGAATGAAGGTTTAGGGGTTACTATTGTTACTACTAGGCCCACACAGAATCTATGCATCCAGAAATCTGTAGAATTTTGAGCCCATGGTTCAATCTATTTATATACTCATATAAATCTATGTAAATATATATTTATTTGTTTTTTATATTAATTACAGCAAAGGTAATGAATGATATACAATTGTTTAGATACATTATGTACCATACAATTTGTAAAGTAATATTTTTGTCTTTCAGTGGATGCATTATATGAAAAAAAATGGTGTAGCGTTGTTTACCAAACAAGTGGTTGTAATTACTTTTTTTTGACATGTTATTATTATTCTTATGTGTTAAATAAATAATTCCACAGATGTTTCGTAAAATTCTGTGCAGAAATAGCAAAAAGAAAAGTCCACAGATTCTGTCTGGCCCTGGTTACTTCTAATGTATGAGTGAAGGGAAGCGGATTCATTTCGAACTGTGATCAAAACTGATTAAAACTACCTGTGCATTAAACAATTTTACTGCACACCTTCCAGCCAATCAGAATCAAGAATTTTAACAGACCACAGAATAATTCAACATCGACCCACAAACAACTGACACTTTGTAATATCTCTAACAACACTTCTAAAGACTAGTTTGATTGTAGCTGCACAACTTTCATTATCATGACATTTTTGTAATGTTAAATGACTGACCATCAAAATAAACACAATGCAAAAAGCTTACCTTGACTATTCAACTGAGCTGCTCCGTTTGACGTCTTCGGCGCTGAATCTTTCGCCTGTGTAGAATAAAAAACACCCCACTCATTTCACTCACAGAGTAACCGACTTGGTTTATGATTTACAACAGAGGCCCGACAACACACCCTGACACTCCTCAATCAGACCAAACACTGTCTGTTAAAGAGACACTTCACCCAAAAAGAAACATACTCATTATTTACTTTCCGTCAAGTGATTCCAAACATATAAGGGTTTCTTTTTTCTGTTAAAACTAAAGAAGATATTTTGAAGAATGCTGAAAACCTGCCACCACTGAATTACATAGTAGGAATAACAAATAAGTCAATGATTTCTAGCTTTCTCAAAAATAAATCCATTTGCGTGCAACAGAAAAAACTCATAATGCATTGACACAAGTAAAGGGTAAGTAAATGATGCCACAATTTAAATTTTGGGGGTGAACTACCCCTTAAAAGCAAATCAGACAAACATAGAGTGACGTTTCCGCTGGTTCTCACCTTGCTCTTGCACTCGGGCAACAGGTTCTTGCAGCTCTTGTGGACGTTCACAGCGCAGTCTGAAGGTCCAAACAGGAGACAGGTTAGTTTTCCTTATCACAACCCATTTATCAGCATGCAGATCGGCTTGTAAACTCCATTTACATGTAAAGGGAGGACTGGAAAAACTGGGGCGGATGTCGCAACTCTGCAGGACACTGCTTCGCTTTCACAACACTGCTTCATTTTTAGAAAATATCCAAAAAATCAGAGTCAAAATCTGCGAATGAACGAGTTTAATCAGATGTAGACAAGCGCTGTTCGCCATCATGCTGGTTTTTGCTACTAAAAGAGCTGATAGACTAAACATGGGTGCAGGTTTATCTGGGGTAAACGACTCTTTATCCATTCAGAAAGATCTGTCGTGTGCCTGCGGGCCATTTCCCACTTTTCACCTCACAAACTGACCAATTCCATCCATTTAGACTCAAACCTAAATATAAACCGCAGCAAACAGAGGCTGTGATCGATGAACCGATCAGTGGAGATCCAGAGCACAACTGAAAACACTGAGCACTGGTGAACTTCATCCCACAGAAACAACACGACTCGCATAATAAACCTGCTGGGCTTTTTTGAAAAGAAACTCAAACAGGTTTGAAACTAGCGGTGGGGGAGTAAATGATGATAATTTTTTTTGTTTTAAGCTGAACTACCCCTTTGACTAGGGCTGTGCGATTTGGGAAAAATATCTAATTGCGATTTTTTTTGACAGATATTGCAATTTCGATTTGATTTGCGATTTAATTTTGTAGTCAAGCATTAGCGAAGTGAGTGTTAGTTAAAAAAAGGAACTGAAAATATATTAACTAACTCCATCTTCTATTTAAATTTGTTTACATTTTCAGAAATTAAACACAAAATATTCTCTACAGCAACCAGTAGTGAGTTATGGCGTTAGTTATCTCCTGCTGCATTCGTGATGTTTTTTCATATGGTGTAACAGCTGCAAACAACTCTGAAATTGTACTTTGCTGTTGCAATATATATATACATATATATAATTCTAGCGTTTTTTTTTTTTTTTTACAAAGCATGATGGTAAAACATAAACACAGTTATGAATATATTAAAATGTGTGTTTGTTTGTTGTAAAACAAACAAACAGATCTCCCTTACTTCCGGGTTCAGCAATAATGCCGCTGTGGCTGGTGCATTCTGGGTAATTTCCTTACCCCTTGGTTTTAAGTGTGGTCCTGAAAAATCTTCGTTCGAAAGGCTATTCACCCCTTCCCCTTAACCCTACGCCTTCAAGCTATAGAGAATTGGGACACCCCTACCCCTTGGCGTGAACGTGCAAAACGAGAGGTAGGGGTAAGGGGAAGGGCTAAGGGGTAGAATTTGGATTGGGCCTAAGACTGTCAGTCACACATTTTCTCTGGGTAGGGGAAGTTAAATTATATATATTTTATATCGCAGCCTCTTGCAATTAGCTAATCTCAACATTTCAAATCGCAATTGCGATTCGATTAATCGCACAGCCCTACCTTTAACCTTATTTATGTTCATATTAATTAACAATATTGTACATGAACATTATTATTGGTAAATAATAAAAACGATGTGCATAAAAATTCTGTGTAAATGATCAGTTATCAGGAAAAAAAACAACAACATTAAAAAGTAGTAATAAATTAAAAGTTATAGTAAATAATAAATATATAAGTGTGATGCTATAATAATAATAATAATTAAGTTATTGTATGATAAGCAAATTAATTAAAACAATTAACACCTGTTATAATTACTCTTAATTAATAATAATTATTAGTAGTGTATTTTAGTGAATTTACAATGTTTTTTATTGTGCTAGTAGTGTGACAAATCACATCCAAAATAAAAGACATAAAAAGACATAAAATATGTGTGTGCGTCTGTATATGTATATTTATCTTTACTAATATTTTGTTAACATTTCTTAATAAATACTATTAAAAAATACTAAATCTATTTCATTTTTTTTTACTTTTATTTACAATAAAAAAACTCATTTATTTAATAATGTACTGCCAAACACACAACATATTAAACAAAGTTAGTTGATCAAGTTTAAATATGCTCAAATAAACCCTTAATGTTTATATCCAGAAGAGCAGAATTGAATACGGAAGTAATTTATCCATCCTCTTTAATTCTCCATGCAAAAAAGCAGTGAAAATAAAACCCTCCGTGATCAACATTCAGGAAAACACATTCAGCGAGATCAAACCACAGACTCTCTGAAGCGTCAAACCAGCTGGAAAACACAACAGGAACTGGATTTGAACTCCGCGATTAGCCTGACGAGGATCAATTGATGATAATCCTGTTATCACATCACATGATCCGCTTGCTGGAATGCGAACGTGGGGAGAGTCTGAAGGAAAATGACGAGTGATTTTTCATACACTCAGAGGAAGAAATAAAACTACAACAAAGCAACTTCAGAAGGCAGTTTTAGAGGAAAACCTAAACACACACACTTGGTCAACTGACAAACACAATTAGCAACATGTGACTCTGACTATCCAGAAGGCCAGCATCATAGAGACACCTGCTGAACAACACACACACACACACACACACACACACACACACACACACACACACATCACTAATGCTTCTGTTCTGATACAACACAAACACTAAACTAACCTACTGAAACATTTACAAACACAAATGCATGTCTGTTAATAATATTATTAAACACACACACACAAACACAAATTGTTTTGGTAGGAAAAAAGTTAACTTAAAAACTAGAGAACAATCAACCAGGACATGCTAGCCAACATTTACAGTATAACCATTAGAACAACCTAGTAACCACATAACAACCAGCTTGAACACCCTAGCACCCAAATAACAACCAACACCCAAGTATCCAGATAACAAGCCAGAACACCCAAGCAACAACACAATAACCAGCTAGAATACCCTAGTAAACACATAACAACCAAGTAAAACACTCTGCTAACCAGAAAAAAATCAGCTAGAACACCCAACAAACCAGATAACAACCAAACATGACACCCTTGCAATCACTCAACAACCAGCGAGAGGTAACAAAGAAAAACAACCAACCAGGACACCCTAGTAACCACTCATCGACCATCTAGAACACCATAGAAATAAGATAACAACCAAAGGCAACACACTAGTAACTACTCACCAAACAGCCAGAACACCAAAGAAACCAGATAACAACCAAGTGGGCACTAGTAACCACTCACCAACCAGCCAGAACACCATCAACCACTTTGCAGCCATTAAGGGGTGCGTTTCCCAAACAACGACATAAGTCACGGCTGAACTGTCATAGTACGATGCATCATTTGGGAAAAGAATGATGTAGTAACGAGTGTTTCCCAAAATTGTAGTTTCTCTGCCACAGATCCGTCATTTGAACCACGTCAGTTATAACCAGGGCCAGACGAAATCTGCTGACATTTTTTGCTATTTCTGTAAAGAATTTTGTAAAAAATCTGCAGATTTTTGCAGAATGATTTTAGAAGCATCATAACTAAAAACATATATGAAATATATATATGAAATAATATATGAAAAATATATGAAATAAATAATAAATTTTTTTCTTTTATTTAATGTTTACAATGCAAATCCAATCCAATTAGATACACTTATTTGGTAAAAAAAATGCAAGTTTATTATATAAAATATCTACTAAAAGATTTACGAAGTAAATATTACTTTACAAACTGTATTGTAAATAAATCATGAACATTTCAATAATAATGTTATTATATTACAATAATATAAGTTTAATTAACTTAAAAACTGAATAAATATAAATTTACACAAGTAAATACATAAACTCAATGATGGGGTTAAAAATCTGCAGATTTCGGACCGCGCAGACTCCATGTGGGCCTAGTAACATAAAACATCCATAATGATTCTCTAAGTGTAAATATTACTGAGAATATTCCATATCAAATAACTAAGCTAACATGTATTTAATCTCATATATAAATCATAAAAAATGGTTAATGGTAAGTAGGCTATTTATTAAGAAATGAGAAATCCTACTTAATTAAGTAGGATATTGTTTATTTATTTATTTTTATTTTTTTGAAAAGTATACTTTTACAACTTTGACATATTAAAACCACTGCAGAAATCTTCTAACCAGCAGGCCCATGTCATATAGAGATACATTTCTTAATAAGTAACCCACTATAAATTAAAATAAATAACGTATGCTATACATTTTTGTTTTCACAAGCTTTGAAGACGTAATGTAAATTCCGCTATTAAATAATAGGTCACCTATAGCTTTCGTCGTGAACCCTGGCTGTGTTCAAAATGGCATAAATGTGTTCAAAGTGCACTACAAAGGGAACGCAACTGTCAATATGAAGATCGCTAAAACTGAACTGTAAAAATACTTGGAAAGCAAATTACACCTAAGAGAGATGACTTAAATGGTTTTATTTTAATAATTGCAAGTTTAAATGTTGGAATGCTCTAAATGAATAAGGCATAGGGGGGATAATTGGGAATAGAACACAGCCAGGAACTATGCTTCTAGCTACAGCTCTAGAGGTGTAGTTGCAAGGGTACAAGTTTGCAATGCAGCTTATGAATGTTTGTTGGAATGACGGATTTAGGAAACGCCAAATCAATAAACTATGTTTGACCATAGTTGGCCAACGATGTTTTTTGGAAAAGCACCCCTGAACAAACTAGCAATTATCCAGAGCATCCTTTTAACCACATAACAACCCTTATATAAAACACTTTAGTACCCAATTAATTAACAATTATGAAAACAAATAACCAGGACACCCTAGTAACCACTGACCAACAAGCCAGAACACGCTAGCAACAACACAGCAACCATGTAGGACGCCCTAGAAATGCTTTCTGAGGGCAACTCAACACCCTAGTAAAGACATAACAACCACATAGCAACCCTGTAGGGCACCCTAGAAATGCTTTCAGAGGGCAACTCGACACCCTAGTAAACACATAACAACCAAGTAAACCACCCTGACAACCAGATAACAGTCAGCCAGAATACCCAACAAACCAGATAACAACCAAACAAGACATCCTTGCAACCACTCAACAACAAGCGAGAGGTAACAAAGACAACAACCAAAGAGGACATCCTAGTAACCACTCATCGACCATCCGGAACACCATAGAAACAAGATAACAACCAAACAGAACACTCTAGCAACCACTCACTACCCAACCAGAACACCACATAGCAACCATCCGGAGCCAGAACACCAAAGAAACTAAATAGCAACCAAGCGGGCACTAGTAACCACCCACCAATCAGCCAGAACAGCAACAACCACATTGCTGTCATATAGAACAACTTAGCAACCATATACCAGAACACCCTAGCAACCATAACAACCAGCTAAAACACCCTAGTACCCAGATAACAACCAGCCCAAACACTATAGCAACTAGATGACAACCAAACATGACAACCTAACAACTGCTAAACAACCAGCCAGAACACCATACTATGAAAACAAATAACCAGGACACACTAGTAACCACTTACCCACCAACCGGAACACCCTAGCAACCACACAGCAGCCCCGTAGGGCGCCCTAGAGACGCTTTCTGTGGGCAAGTCGACGTCATAATTGTTGATTTGCGTCTTCTTTCCTCATGTTTATCTGTTTACTCTTCTTTCTGCATACAATCATCTCATAGGTTCGCAGTTCTACAAACGAGCGGCTGTTCTAGACTCAGCGGTAGGAGTTTGCCTGAAGTCCTGCGCCAACAGTGACCCGATTGAGCAGCCAATGAAAATGAAAACAACGGACATCTGACCTCGAGCAGAGCCTTAGCAAAACCCTCACACAGCTCTGAGTGAAAGAGTGCAGAAAGCGGACACTGGCCCGCGTGTGCGGAGGAAAGCAGAGGTTTGTGGAGAGTTTGAGCGTGTTTTAGCCGCTCTGTGTTTATTAGCTCTGTTAGCAAACACCTGTTGCACTCAACGAACTCACCGTTTATGATGCCGTTACGCAGGTTACGAGCGCATCACCGTAAATATCAGACCGGTTACAGTGGCAGACGCTTAAAAACACGACATTCGTCATTTGGCAATCCTTATAAAAACAAAAAGACAGTGCTAATAGCCAATGCTGGATGTGGATTGACTGACTGGACTGTCCGAACTGCGCCGCGCGGCATTCTGGGACATCAGGCACATTCCACAGGCGACTCCACAGTTAAAGAGACAGGCGCGAGTTTCACTGGATGGAGGATCAGTGAAGGAGAGATAACTGTTCTTAGAGTGTATTTGTGTGTTTGGATGGAAAATTTAATGGATTTTGCGTAACACTTTATTTTGATGGTCCATTTGAGTATTAGTAGTCTGTCTGCTTAATATCTGTTGACACTGACATTTAACAGTCCTTCAACAGACATTTAACTGACTATAAGAAACTTTGCAATTACATGTCAACTTACACTAACCCTAAGCCCAACCCCAACCTATCAGTCTACTTATAATCTAATGATAATTAGTTGCAATGTAACTTAAATTCAACAAACGAACGGTCAAAATAAAGTGTGACCGGATTTTGTATATTTTGATTAAATATATTCATAATAATAATGATTTTTTAAAATAAATAAAATATTTTTGTTTATACAATATTTATTTTTTAATTAATGAATTTATAAATTGCGCATCATGGTGGAGCAGTGGGTAGCACGATTGCCTCACAGCAAGAAGGTCGCTGATTCGAGCCCCGGCTAGGTCAGTTGTCATTTCTGTGCAGAGTTTGCATGTTCTTCACATGTTCGCATAGGTTTTTTCTGGGTCCTCTGGTTTCCCCCAGTCCAAAGACATGCAATACAGGTGAAATGAATAAGCTAAATTGTCCGTAGTGTATGTGTGTGAATGCAAGAGTGTATGGGTGTTTCCTAGTGTTGGGTTGTGGCTGGAAAGGTATCTGCTGCGTAAAACATATGCTGGATAAGTTGGTGGTTCATTCCGCTGTAGCGACCGCTGATTAATAAAGGGACTAAGGCGAAAAGAAAATGAATGAATGAATGCATGACTTTATAAATTAATTAACTTTTAAAACTCCAAACACTCTATGAAAATACAAAATATAATCTTAAATACATGCATATATTTATATCATATAATGGATTATGCATAGTTTATTAATTCATAATAAAAATATATATTATTTAAATAAATTTGTATGAAATCATGATTGAATAGAATGAAATTTATTAACTAATTCATTAAAAAAATTACACACACAATGGGCAAGAGTTTCAAAGCTGACGATAATCTTCCGGTGAAAGCTTTATGTGACTATTTTCAATTTCACAAGGTTGTTTTTACAGCATCGATGTTGTAATGCAATTACAATACATTCAGTTAAATAGATTTTAACATTAATTTAGTTGTTCAAGCGTAAAACGATATGAAACACTGTTGTAACTGCTAGAGTCGTCACTAGCAACAGGATAGCGCAGAAACTCCATTGAAAATACTGGGGTAAAATATCTCATATGGGGTCATATTTTAAAGACATGGCGGGGGGAAATGGAATTTAATGCAGTGCTTCTTGTCCGATCTGAGACACACTTCATATCGTATATCTATCAGGCAGTGAAGATCACTGATTTTTAAAGAAATCAGATCTTAAACGTGACAATTTTGTAATATAAAGGTAATTCACCAGAAGCCCTTGGGTTGCCTGGCTAAAAATTAAAAGTCTGTGTGCATATAGCCCAATATCAAATTATATTAAAGCATTTATATTTATATATATATTTTTTACCATGCATTTACCATAAAAATGAGAATCAACTGTGTTGCTATTTTAATTTTGGGATTATTAATAAAAAGAAATAACCTATCCATCTTTTTCTAATTCCATCCATCCACTTAATACAGACCACATACAAATAAATGTAGTTCAAATATAAAAAATAAATAAATAAATAAATAAATAAATAGTGTATTGTATACACTATTATATTGTATACACAATACTTATAATAAATATAAGTATTGTATTAGTATTGTATTGTTTTTAATATTTCATTTGTAAATACAATACATAGCCATATATGCTATATACAGTAGGTGTTTAAATAATAAATATTTGATTAAATAATAATAATAATAATAATAATAATAATAATACAAATATTGTTGCTTTTAATCTCAAACTCTTCCAAATGAAGCTTTCCATAATTTTACCTAGCTGATTTCTCTATCTAAAAACATATTTAAGCATATAATAATCGAGTGCAATATTTCTTAGTGTACTGTAATAAACATGATAACTTATTTCCAACTGAATACTGAGTAGGGGCAGGGTTTTATTTTTGCGCTCCTCCTCTCATCTTTCACTTGCAGGGGGCTTGGCTAAGCATATCCCACCAAATCCACCAAACTGATATCATCAGAGATTGACAGTAAATAAAAGTTGCTGGTTATTTAGAAACTATGAGTTCATTTCTTGACTCTTTGTTTCCCTATTATGAGAAGCCTTCGATGTTTACTTGCAGAAAAGGAGAAACAGAAGTGTTCTATAGTTCATTAGTTTGTCACAGTCTATTATTTTTTACTATACCACCCATTTCTATACTACATTCTATTATTTTGTCATGCTATATCATATAACAATGTTTTTAAATGGACGTTATACATTTTTGTCGACATTAAGTCATCTCTTTTTTGCATATTTCCACCTTCAGGCTGGTGTGGATGTCTTTTGAGTGACTCCTGTGTCTATTCAGAGTAACAGAAAGACAATCGTCCTTTACAAACTGTAAATTTAGTGCTGTTTGGTGGCACTGGGGAATCTAGTATATGTATTTTTGTGTGGCACTGCTTATTAAACAAGTCAAGCTGATGTATTTGCTCAGACTTGAGGTTTCAGAGGAGGAAATCTCTGTGATGGTGTTTGAGTTTATGTGAACCAGACTTCACACTGAAGTCTAAAAGAACGTCCGGTCCACACAGACCTAAACCACAAATTATAAATACTTAAAAAAAAAAATTATAATAATAATAATATGTGTACTGGCGGCTCTTACTGTAACTGTTTTGGCCATGGACTTTTTTAAACCACTAAAAATGTCAGGAAATGTATAACCTTTGACCCTTTCAAAATAACTTTTCTTTTGTCGTCATTTTTTTTTTTTTACAAAAAAGAGGTACCCTTTCTTTTTGTAACCCATTTTTTTAATTTTCAACATTGACAGGTCACATAATCTAATGTAAAAGCATACAAAAAACAGAAACCCTATGTGAATCATAAGCTACAGGCAACTGTTAATAGAATATAGGAGATTGTTTCTGCCACAGATTATAAGATTCTGATATTACTTTCTCATAAGTGCAACCTAAAATCCTTCAATTCTTATATTTTGTAGCTTGTAAAAAAATGTAAGATACACAGTTAAAAACTGCTACAAATAATGTCAGAAATGTGAGAAAGCACACAAACTCACATTTTAAAAAACAAACTTGCAGTTCTGAGGCAAAAAAACATTAAAATTACCATATGGAAACTCAAAAATTTGAGAAAAAAAAAAGATTTTTAAGGGGTTTACAGTTTTTCAGAATATTTATTTATTTTAATTTTTTTTCTGTTTACCGCCAACTTATCCAGCATATGTTTTACGCAGCGGATGCCCTTTCAGCAACAACCCATCACTGGGAAACACCCACACACTCACACACATACACTACGGACAATTTAGCTTACCCAATTCACCTATAGCACATGTCTTTGGACTGTAAAGGAAACTGGAGCACCCGAAGGAAACCCACACGAACATGGGGAGAACATGCAAACTCCACACAGAAATGCCAACTGACTCAGCCGAGGCTCGAACCAGCAAACTTCTTGCTGTGAGGTGATTGTGCTAGCCACTGCGCCACTGTGTCGCCCTGATGGTATGATAACCTTGGATAAAAATATCACGGTTTCACGGTAATGTGATTACTGCTCTAAAGTAATTTTTAAATGTAAAAAACATTCCCCCATTAAACAAAATACATTTTACTTTAGGAAACATTTATAAAATATTTCAGGTTAAATAATTTAAATAAATAATAGACTTCTGCTCTCTTCACAGATTTCCCTAAAACACATAAAAAATACACATAAAAAACCCTTACATATACCTAAGGAACGGTATAACAGAAAAATTTAGCGGTTTTCAAACCTTGACTTTTGCAAACCACAGTAAACCTTGAAACTTGTAAGCCTTTTTTATTAAATGAATAGGACCACATTTAACCCAATAATTGGGTTAGTCCATATTTTACCCATTTTGGGTTTAAATAACCCAGCATTTCATAAAGTGTGCCAGAGCGACTATTACATGAAGTCAGAATTATTAGCCCCTCTGTTTATTTTTTCCCCAATTTCTGTTTAACAGAGAGAAGATTTGTTTTAGCACATTTCTAAACATAATAGTTGTAATAACTCATTTCTAATAATATTTATTTTATCTTTGCCATAATGACAATAAAAAATATTTGACTAGATATTTTTCAAGACACTTCTATACAGCTTAAAGTGACATTTAAAGGCTTAACTAGGTTATTAGGGTAACTAGGCAGCTTAGGGTAATTAGGCAAGTTATTGTATAACAATGGTTTGTTCTGTAGTAGACAATCAAAAAAAATTGCTTAAAGGGGCTAATAATATTGACCCTAAAATGTATTTTAAAAAAATAAAAACTGCTTTTATTCTAGCCGAAATAAAACAAATAAGACTTTCTCCAAAAGAAAAAATATTATCAGACATACTGTGACAATATTCTTGCTCTGTTAAACATCATTTGGAAAATATTTAAAAAAAATAATCAAAGGGGGGCTAATAATTATGACCAACTGTAACTTGCATTTGTAAGAAATAAAGTTCAGAATTCTGAACTTTTATTGAACAGTCATGAGTCTTCTTGATTCTATCTTTCTTTCTTCACAATTCCAAGTTTAAACCTCACAATTAAGATTATTTTCATTTGAACCACGAGAGAAAACAAAACGGCAAAATTGTGAGCTAAAAAGTCGCAATTACATTTTATTTATATATATTTTTTAAAAACCTTTGGCAGAAACTAGTACAAAAAAACTTGTTCTAGTCTCCACCCATGTGCATTAAAAATAAAACATTGATCTGACCAGGGCCGGATGACCAATGGGCATTATGGGCACAGGCCCAGGGGCCCATGCGCACTTGGGGCCCCTGCGAGGGGGGGAAAAATGTTGATTTTGGAGTGTCTATTTAGGCTAAGTGCAAATAGCGCACCTCATTGTAATAAGTTAGTTAAGTGTTTCCTGTCAGCGCCATTTGACCTACAGAGACGTCAAAGCTAAAAAGCGCAGTAGACAGCAGGTGGGAGTGGTGTAGCTCGTAAAGCGCATGGTAACATGTTTTGAAGCGATCGATCATGAACCCGGCTCGAATCCAGCGTCTGATGAACACGTTCTTCTTTTTTCCCCCTTACATATCAGATTGGAAATACATTTATTTTCAATAGAAAGGAAATGTTTTTGTTTAAAAATTTAATTAAAGTATAGAAAATATATAAAATGAGTCACAAGGTATTTAATAAGGATAATAATAATAATAATAATAATAATAAATATTCTATAAACAGTTATTTTCCATCTGGTGTTAAATGTTAGCGACATCTTAATATAATTAATCTGTATTTACAATGTTAGTAGCCCTGCTTCACCCATATTCTCTGACCTCATGGAGAGAGAGAGACAGAAAATGCCCCTGAAGAGGAGAGAGACAGGAGAGAACTGGTACAGTGTGTGCGATTTCGGATACTTTCAGCTTTATAATCAAGTGCTTTTTGCCTACTCTTCTTCATCACGAGGGAGACAGTAGGAATTATTAATCAGTGTGTGTATTATGGAGGACTCAGATTCATAGAACTGGATTGGAGAGGTGTTTTATCCAAATCACATGCATTATAAGTTTGTAGAAGTTATACATTAAAAATACCCTTAAATATAATTTTTTTAGTACTGCTTCAGTGAACCATTAATTTTCAGTAGTTATATTAGTATTTTTTTAATCAAAATTTAAATGCTTTTAAAATCCGGTAAATCTTTGTTGACTATAACTATATGTACTATAAATGTGGTCAAAATATTATAGATTAACTTTATTTAAAAAATATTTTATTAATCTTATTTTTTAATTCAACTATGGGTGCGGCCTTGTAGAGGGCCCTACAAGACATTGTGCCCAGGGGCCTCTGAATTCTTAATCCGGGCCTGGATCTGACTATCTTTTAAATAAAATATATAAAATCGCCTTTTCAGTTCTACACACATAAAAAGAAAAAATGTAATGACGTTGCAAGTGCATCCTCTTTAAAACATCCACAGTCACCATGCAATCTGATAAAATCAAACTAGTTCATGTGTCCGCAAACCCACAGCACAGAGCAGCTTGCAAAACAGCCAAAACACAAGCGCGTCACATGACAGAACGAGTCATTTGGTCAAGCAGGTGACGCTTTATCAGAGCTTGAAATCAAACAAAAGGCAGTGAGAAAATCAAATGGCCTTTAAAATCAAGAAAGGCTGGTGTTTATAGTGACATGTGCTGTGGTGGCAAAAAAACGGCGTGTGTAGTATTGGTGGTGGGGTAGAATGCGCGTGTGCACAGGTGTGTGTTTGTGAGACTCACTCAAACACTGCAAGCCATGCTTCCTCTGCAGGGTTTTGCTGCACAGTGAACATGTGGCGCAGCTGGAGAAAGATCCAGGCACGAGCTGGTGGCCGCTGACGCTGCGCCGGCGCACTTTCACACGCTCGCACAACTCTTTCTCTTTATCCTTTTCTCTTTCTCTGCTCTTTTCTTTGTGCTGCTCTTTCTCACGAGTCTTACCCTGAAAACAAAAACAAAACAAAACAGATAAATATATGTGTAGCATTAGCCATTAGCCACAACAGCAGACATACAGAACATTTAGAAACATAAACAAACCAAAATTAAGCTGTATTTTGCTCCAAAAAAGTCAATTTGCGCAGAATAATGTGCTACAATAATAATTAGATTACAATATTTACCAATACCAACATAGATGTTTCACATGGAAAAATACTGTAGTAATTTATAGTAAATATTAGTGCTTTTAAACCTTACTATGGTAATGTGTATTACACCATATATATTATAGTATTTACAACACTTTGTTAATGAATGCTACAGTATACTGTAGTATTAACTATAATTACCTGATCAACATTAATTATGCTTTATTATTTTTCAAAAACACCATAGTACTATTTACTATAAATTACTATTTTTATATGATTTAAATTATTATTTATAATAATTATTAATTATTGTTATTATTAAATCATAAAATTATTATTTGTTATAATTTAACAGGATGCTGAAATGTTTTAGCAAGTTGCTAGCATGTTTATAGCGATTGCTAATATGTTATAATGTTGTTAACATTATAACATGCTTCATCGTGCAGCTAACTTACATGTTGCAGCATGTTAACATGTTCTAACATGTTTTTACATTTTGCTGTTAAGTTGTTAGCATGTTTTTGTATGTTTCTAGCATGTTAGCATGTTCTAACATATTGCTAGCATGTTTCAACACATTCTAACATGATTTACCATGTTTTAAAAAACTTCCTGGCATGTTTATCCAGGTTACTAAGATGTTTTTACACTTAACATGCTTTTACATGCTTCATTGTGTAGCTAGCACGTTATTACATGTTACAGCATGTTACTATGTTCAAACATATCGACAGCATGCTTTAACACGCTAACATGTTTCTAACATGATTTAGGAACATTCCTGACATGATTTTGCATTTTGCTAAAAACATACTGGGATTTTTTTAAGTCGCTAAGATGTTTTTACATTTTGTTAGGTTTTATTATGTTTTTAGCATGTTGCAGCATGTGCTTACAAATTGCTAACATGCTGTAACATATTCCCAACATTATTTAGCATGTTGCTAGTATATTTTAACAATTTTCTGGATTTGTTCATGCTGCTAAGATGTTTTTATCCTTTGTTAACGTTTCATTATTTTGCTAGCATGTTATTTCATGTTTCCAACATGTTGCAGCATGTTAGCATGTTATAACATATTGCTAGCATGTTTTAACACTTTCCTAACATGATCTACCATGTAGCTAGTACATTTTAACAACTTATTAACTTGTTGGTTATTAAGATGTGTTTACATTTTGCTAACATGCTTCATCGTGCAGCTAACTTATTATTATATGTTGCAGCATGTTAACATGTTCTAACATATTGATATTTTGTTTTAACATGCTTACATGTTCCTAACATGATTTAGCATATAACTAGCAACATGGGATGTATCTTTGAAGTTGCTAAGATGTTTTTACATTTTGTTAAGTTTCATCATGTTTTTAGCATGGTACTGCATGTTGCAGCATGTTCTTACAAATCGCTAATATGCTTTAACATGGTCCTAACACAATTTAGCATGTTGCTAGTATGTTTTAACAGCTTCCTGATATTTTGGTACATGTTTTTACATTTTGCTAACATGTTTCATAATTTTGCTAGCATGTTATTGCATGTTTCTAACATGCTGCAGCATGTTAGCATGTTCTAACATAATGCTAGTGTGTTTTAACTTCCTGACATTTGTTCTCATGTTGCTAGGATGATTTAACACTTTGCTAACATGTTTTATCATTTTGCTAGCATGCTATTGCATGTTTCTAACATGTTGCGGCATGGTAGCATGTTCTAACATAATGCTAGTGTGTTTTAACATGTTTTAAACAAGATTTAGCATGCTGCTCCTATGTTTTAACAATCTGCTAGCATGCTTTTACATTTTTCTAACATTTCATTGTGTTGTGTTGTTGCACATTTATAGCAAGTTGTAACACATTAATAAAATGTTTTAGCATAATGCTAGTTTGTTAGGCATTATCGATAGTTCTTCGTGAGACCCATTTATAAGTCATAAAATATATTTTATTGACAATATATCTTAAGCTATATGACCAAAATGTACTAAATTCATGTATAAATTGATCATTTGACACCTGATAAACAGTTGCCACTATGTCTGTTAAAATAAGTCAAAACTTCCTCATAGCCTGAATGAGCAAGTATCGTCTCTCTGTATTCAACAAACAGAGGAAGTTGCAGTGACACAAAAGTTGCAGCATAGTTCTGCAGAAATGGACATGATTTTAATCCCACAGCAGTGAGACAGTCGGAGCATGAGTGTGTTTGATTACTTTGTCTTTGTTGAAGGATCCGGTCATGCGGTTCCTTAGTGAACTAAGAGTCCGCTTGACTTTGGTGCCTCTTTCTGGACGCTCCGGCCGATCCTCCTCTTCCTCGTCATTTCTGCAAACAAACAAACATACACCAAACCAGTTTAACATTAAAAAGTTTTTTTTGAAACAAAAATATGCAATGCAAATACAAGAAAGAACGTCAAAGACTTACTCATGGGCCAGAAACTCATACCATGTGAAGTTCCCAGTCACCTCTTTTCTGTCAGTACTTGAATTTCTGCGTTTCGCCCTGAGGAAAATACAGTATTATCAAGATCAGGATTAATCATTAAATATCTCCACTGAAAACATTTATTACTTCAAGAAAACTTGGGTATGTTCAAAATGGCATATTAACATACTATTTTTGTAGTGTGCAGCATGTGAATATAGGAAAGCTTGTTTATGCCATAGAATAAAAAAAAAAAATATATATATATATATATATATATATATTGAGTTTTAATGACACTATTATGACATTTTGTACCATAAAAATGCAAATTTATGCAATATAGTAAAATGAATTTTAAATTGACATCCTAAAATATCTCAAAAACTTGACTTCTTTCCAGAATTGTGTTTTCATTTCATAATTTCAACATTTTCTGGGAATTCTGAGTTTCTGAGTTTACTTGACTTATTTGATTGGACCACCATTTTGTTTTCATATCATACCATTTTACATTAGATATAAACATTACCTATAAATAAACATGCAGCACAATGAGATGATGTGACTATGCACATACTATTGTATATTATCATCTATTTACAGGACAAGTATGCACTAAGCAGTATGCTAGTTTTCCATTCTGAACATAGCCTGCTGTTAGAAGCGTCAGCTACTGTGCAAAGGTTTCATGACCTTGTTAAAGCATGCTCTGGTTTATCATGCAGCATTTAGAGATAAACAAGGGCATCCTAACCAGAAAGAAAAACCTCATCAGGCTTATAAAAATACAGCAAGACTGTTAAACACTGAAATAAAATACATCACAAAACGCACAAACATGTTCAAGACAGCCAAGTAACAAACAATGCTTTCTATTTCTGGCCGGCAAACCAAACGTGGGCCAGTGGCGCTCGTGTTAACGCTGTTAGTTTGTAGGAGGGCATGACAGGCTCCTTCACACTGTTTACTTACCCATGATACTGCTTAAGCTCCTGCAGAACTTTCTGTACCATCAGCCTGAGACAAACAAGACACTGAGGCTAAGTATGTGTTGCAGCGGAAGGGCACATGGTGGGCCGTTGTCCAAATAAAACCATCAGCGCAAAATCTACTGCCAACGGTAGCTCAACGGTGGGCTAGAATCAAATCACCCACGACTTTTCCTCAGCTTAAACCACAAAAATTTATGCAGAAATGCAACACCCTGCTGAAAAATCCAGCTTAAACCAGCCTAAACTGGTTGGCTGGTTTTAGCTGGTCGACCAGCCTGGTTTTAGAGGGGTTTTGGCCATTTCCAGGCTGGTTTCCAGCCATTTCCAGCCTGGTCTTAGTTGGTCAGGCTGGAAAATGACAAGCTTAACCCAGCTAAAACCAGCTTGACCAGCCAAAACCAGCTATGTCCAGCTTAAACCAGGCTGGTCAAGCTGGTTTTAGCTGGTCAACTCCCAGCCTGACCAGCTAAGACCAATGGCTGGAAACCAGCCTGGAAATGGCCAAAACCCCTCTAAAACCAGGCTGGTCGACCAGCTAAAACCAGCCTAAGATGGTTAGCTGGTTTAAGCTGGATTTTTCAGCAGGGCAGCGACAGCAAAAACTCTTGCTTAGGGATTGGTCAGTTAAGTTGGCTAGTTTAACTAGAAATGTTATGCTAATGGGCTCCTAAACGTTCAAATAAAAATTACTCGTGTTTAAAAGAAAACAGATGGCAGTGACATCATCCTGCACTATACTCTTGTCCAATTAAACTCTCTCTAGAATGAAAATGCCCCTCCCTCGACAGAATCTGTAGCTGACTAACAGATAGCAAGTGGTTTATGGCTGTAAATTAGCTAAAAATATTGGCAGTCCTATGATAGGAAATAGATAGGCATAGGACTGAAGTATTTTTTAATTCTCAAACAATTGTTGTAGCACGTTCTAACACAGTTGAGAACCATTGTGTTAAAGCATGCTAACATGTTAGCAACATACTGTAATGAAACATGTTAGCAAAATATAGAAACATGTTAACAACATGGGAAACAAGCTAGCAAGTTGTCATACTATAACATACTAGCAACCTGCTAAATCATTTTACAACATGCTAGTAATACGTTAGAACATGCTAACATGCTGCAACGTGTTATAAACATGGAAAGAATGTGCTAACATGCTAGCAGCATAATAACAAAATGTAAAAAGCTAAAATTCCTTGATCAAGGTCTCAAGGTTCTACTGTTTTACATATTAAAAAGTAACATTCAATCTTGTTAAAATACTAGCAACCTTTTAAATAATAAAAATACTATAATAATCAATAGTAAATACTACATTTTACTACTACAAAGTAAATTACATTTACATTTAGAAAACGATTTACAAATAAGGCATCAAGAGATTCATCATAAATAGGCAATGCTAAAGTTGCTAATACATTTAGCATTCATACAGTGATTAGGAAGTTTCTGATTTGTGTAGGATACCAACATCAGCCTATTATGACAGAACAGACTCGCTGCCCCAGCTATTCCAGGAAGCCATCACTGAAGATTCTTGATTTGTCTTGACAGATTCCAAGGTCAGTAATCCTTCAGTGTTACATAACTTCACTGACTCAAATTAATCTTGTGATAGCTATTACAGTACTCGTTAGCAAAACATGAATGTGGAGACTTACACATGACTCCGACCCTCTCCAGACTGCAGCCCCTCTTCAGACTCCTCCTCCTCTGGAATCCCAAAGCAACAAAGATTGGATGATACATTCAATATTTAAACACAGAGGTATTTAAATAGTACTTTGTGAGTTAAGTTTCATAACAACAAATAAGATTAATAGGTGATGTGGTGGTGCAGTGGCTAGCGCTCTCGCCTCACAGCAAGAAGGTCGCTGGTTCGAGCCTCGGGTGGGTCAGTTGGCATTTCTGTGTGGAGTTTGCATGTTCTCCCCGCAGTACCGTGGGTTTTCCCCCACAAGTCCAAAGACTTGCGGTACAGGTGAATTGGGTAAGCTAAATTGTCCATACATAATAGTGTATGTGTGTGAATGAGAATGTATGGGTGATTCCCATGGGTTGCAGCTGGAAGGGCATCCGCTGCGTAAAACATATGCTGGATAAGTTGGCGGTTCATTCCGCTGTGGTGGCCCCTGATTAATAAAGGCACTAAGCCGAAAAAATAAAATGAATGAATGAATAATTCTCAATATTAAAACCAATACCTAAGGCCATGTCCACACGTACATGGGTAGTTTTATGAACGAACTTTTCCCTGCTTTCGTTTAAAAAAAAAAAACTCCATCCACATGAAAACGCCAAAACACACTGTGATGCAATGATAATGACATTTTTATGCTGGGTTCACTCCAAACAGGTAATTAAGTATTTTCGTGAGTAACTTGCATACAAGTCAATGCAAACATGACAACAGAGGTGGATTGCCATCCAGTGGTCAAACAATGTGGAATAACACGATCGTGTTCTTTCAGGTTTGGTGTAAACCCAGCCGTGTTGACCAATCTGAAAGGAGAAAACCGCGCACACTGACGTCATGAGGTGAAAACTTGTTGTTGTTGTTGATGGTTGTTGTGTTAACACCACCACGATATACTGTACCTGGACTTTCATAAAATCTTTGGTTTCAGTCACCGGATACTCCATTTTCATGTGGACAAACAGCAAAACCGTGTAGAAAAAAAGTTCCTGTGTTTGTGTGGACAGGTCCTAAAACTTTTAGCTCAATAAAAAGTGAGCATTGCTTGTTAATAATTAGTAAAGTAGTAGTTGGGTTTAGGTATTGCTGGCAGCTAACTCTCTGCAACTCTCACATGGTCACCCACTGAAGCTAAACAGGGCTGCACCTGGTCAGTATCTGGATGGCAGACCACATGGGAAAGCTAGGTTGCTGCCGGTGTTAGTGAGGCCAGCAGGGGGTATTCATCCAGCTGTCTGTGTGGGTCCTAAGGTCCCAGTAAAGTGAAGGGGACTCTATACTGTCAGTAAGAGCCGTCTTTCGGATGAAATGTTAAACCGAGGTCTCGACTCTCTGTGATCGTTAAAAAAAATCCCAGGATGTCCTTTGAAAAAGAGTAGGGGTTTAACCCCAGCATCCTGACCAAATTTGCTCACTGGCCTCTGTCCATCATGGCCTCCTAACCATCCCCATATCATAATTGGGTTCACCACTGTCTCTCCTCTTCACCAATCAGCTAGTGTGCGGTCTGGCACAATATGGCTGCCATCGGTTCATCCAAATGGATGCTGCACACAGGTGGTAGATGAAGAGGTTCCCCCCCAATGTGTAAAGCGCTTTAAGTGTCTAGAAAAGCTCTTTATACATGTAAGAATTATTGGGTAGGATTATACTTTGTAAGTACTAATAAACAGACAATATTAGGTTACACAATATATCAACACATATATCAACACAATAGCAAGTAATAACCCAGTAGTTAATAGTGTGAATTGGTACTGTACTGAAACTAAAGTGTTACCAATTTTTGAGTTTCTATTACTGGTTTCATTTCTGGCTTCCTGAAGGTAAAAATGTTGCAGCTTTTGATCCTAGAATGCCTCCTCGATAAAATAACATTGGATTTATCTGACAGCTTTTGCTCATGAGAATGCAACTCTACCTAACCACAGTTTTCCTCCTAATTGGAGAATCTTTTTCACTCACCTCCAGCCTCTCTGGCGGCCTGCTTGGAAGTCTCCAGTATGCGGGATACTTTTTCAGCATGCGATTTTTCATCAGTCGCCAGAATCTCAGATCTGGAATAAATGGTCTTTGTTGGTGTGGACAGCTGCTGTCGCTAAAAGCAAAAACATGTGAAAACATTAGTAGGAATAAAAGAATAAATTAGACCATGATTTACTCACCCTCAAGCCATCTTTGTTGTATTTAACTATTTTTCTGTCAAATGAACACAGTAGTTTTCAGTAGTTTTGAATTTTATTCTGACGCTTCCCAGCTGTATAATGATGTAGGATAGTGACTCTTAGTTTAAAGCTTCCAAATGAGCATAAATTCATCAGCAAACTATACCATACACTGGCAAGGTTAACGTATGTGTTATAAAGCGGATTGATGCGTTTACATAAAATAGGTAAACGCATGTACATGGCATTGTAAGAATAATATACTCTATAATGTTATACAGTAACACCAAGCCAACTCATTTTCTTTGTTGCAGATGACTTCTGTGGTAAACAAACTGTGTGGTAAATGATTTCAGCAAGACATGCCTATTCTCGGAGCTTCTGAGGATGGATTGAAGGTGAGTAAATTATGGGGTCATTTCAATTTTTGAGGAGCTATTCCTACTTCCTATTTAACTTTAACAGTATCTACAGGGGAACCCAACACTGTTCCTGGAGCATTACCTTCCTTGCAACCCCAGTAAACTCTGCAGGACTGTAGCCCTCCAGGATCAGAACAACAATTTAGACAGTTGAGTGCCTTGCTCTACTTATACTAAGATGCATTTTTCATTATACTTGACTAAGGATAATTACTTGTGTTTTGGGACTTTCACTTTCAACAGCACTGGTTGCTTCTTCCACTGAGCTTTCGGAGAAGGAGGAAGATGGTAAAAGAGAACTTTTGGCCAGACACTGGACCTCTCTTTCCCCATCGCTGTCAATGCCGGCAGTGTCTAAGCTGAACCTACACACATAACCATGCAATGTTTACACTGGTGTGATCCAAACAGACAACATGCCCTCAAACATAAATATCTTTAAGAACTATGACATTTTGCACATGTATTGTACATTTGTAGAGAGGTGTAGGTTAAAGGCAAGAGCAAACAAACACACAACAATGGTGGAGTATGTGGTAGTGTTGTGGTTGCTCAAGGGTTTGGTAATACTTCATCAACAAAGTGTGGATTTACTTCACATTACAACTAAAAGCAGAGGATGCATCTTAGAGACATGGCAAATTCTGCACACACATCAGCACCAATCCACGAAATGGTACAGGTACTGTTGATGAAAATTTGACCAAATACTGAAATGGCATACGTAATATATCATTATTTTAAAGGATTGTTTTAAAAATTTGTTACATTTGTGGGCTTTATCATTGTCATGTAAATAAAGCCTTAGACATTTTAAATGTGTACAAATCTCTTTGACTCTTTAGGACTACTGAAAAGGGAGTCATACCTTCTTCCAAGGTCAATCAGAGACACTGGACATTCCCAGCTGTGCCTACGAGATGTGGACATGGATCTAACCAATATAGGAAAGGTATCCATTTCTGAGTCCTCATCTTGGTCAGATGCTGGATAATCCTGAGACTCTGAGGTTTTGACAGCAATCAAGCGATCCATGCTGGAAATCAAAGTGTGGTCCATCTGCAAAAGTTGATGGGTGTCTGACTCTGTGGAATCCTGGTCGTATTCGCTTCCTGGTGTGGACAGAAGAGGTATCAAAGAAGTAGGACTCTTGTCAGGTGCGTTCAAGGCCGTAGGTTGTGTGATTGGTGGCTCGGTTGATCCGAGTTGCAGGTCTCTGAAATATTCTGAATCTCTCAGAGAAGGGCAAAGGTCTAAAAGGTCTTCCTCACTGCTGCACTCGTCACTCTCAGCCAAGAAGTTCCCCTGAGAAAAGAACACTCAAATACAGCTGGCTTCCTCACAACATGACTATTAATGTGTCGTGAAGTCAGATTCATGCTAGTGTCATTGAACTGAAAGTGGATACAGCCAGTTAGACTTCTTGTGTAATTAACTTATTTGTGATGACACATTTATCCAATACAGTGTACTTGTTACAAGGACAAACCACATTAAGGAAGTAAGATAAAGTGCCTTGACAAGGTCTCAAGATTCTACTCTTTTACATCCAATTTCACTTCTGTGTATTTTTTAGGGGATTGTGTATCATCATCATCTCAATTTTGGGGTTAATCTATGGTCAGGGTCTTACCTTGTCTTCAGGAGAACTGCTGAAGAAGACGTCTTCTGGAATGGAGGCCGGGGATAAGGAAGAGGAAGAGCTGGGTGCTGAGACCGGGGCACGAACTTGAGTGCATGGCTTGCAATCTGAAGCTGAAACACAAATCGTTCCACCATGAATTAAGCAAGAAATATTATCCACAACTGCGACTTGCAGTGTTGCCTTTACTTAGGCGTCTTATCAAACGGATCAGACAAAACAAATTAAGCGTGACATTCTGGATATCTAATTACATCATATCTCCGATGTTTATCCGTGAAGATTGTGACAAAGCAATAGTAGAGATGCGGTTCTGCCAGATGTTATCAGCGGCTTTCAATAATTTCAGAATATTATATCAACATACAGTTGAAGTAAGTAGAAGCTGGAAGCGTTTTGCTGTAAACAGAAGATCTTAATCTGATGCACGATGGAAGCACTAGTTTACAGAAGCAAAACTCTGGGTTGTGTTTGACTCAACCTACAGCCTGATGCCTAGGAGAACTTTAAGGGATAGTTCATCCAAAACTAAAAATGTATTCATTATTTACTCTTGTTAAGTGGTTCCAAACATTTCTGAGTTTCTTTATTCTGTTGAAACTCAACTTCTTTTGAGTAAATTATGACAGATTTTTTTTTTGTTGTGGGTGAACAATCCCTTTAAGGTTGTTCAGAAAGCCATGTAAGATCTGTTGCATCCAAAATACCAAGGAATGCTGAACCAATACGAACACATTGGTCTATTTTTGAGAATAGCAAAGACACTCTTACAAACATTGCTTAAATGTTACATTTTGACACATACATATTGTGGGACTGCTAAATTCATCTCTCCACATCTCAGAGTACCTGTCGAGGTGGTAATTAGGACAACAATATATGTACTGTGAGAAACCCCAGAAACCTAAGTCCAAACCACAATATTCCTGCTTCACCGACTGCCTATCGTTAAGCGATGGATGAAAGGAGTAAAAGAGCATTTACTGGTGTAAATCATCTGGGCTCTAGACGAACGACAGAGTCTGAGTGCAGTAAGGTTGTTTGTATTTGAATCAGACATGCGATATGTAAACCATAAGAGCACTATGATGCTTGTCATGTTCAAATATCCTTTTATGGCTGCCCCTTTCTCACCATATGCTCCAACATGAACACTTAAACAAAGGGGCCTCTCAGCGTTTACAAGGGTTACTGTAGGTCTACCGCAGAAAACTTGTTGTTTTTTTTCTCCAAGGTGTGTGCACATGATTCAGAGGCAGAGTTTTATTTTGGCTGAAAAGGAAAAAGGCTTGAATAGGAAGTGAAATGTTTGCCAATAGCAATTTGCAGAATTAAGACAAACTTTTACAGGCAGATTACAGCGCCAAACCTAACTGTAAAACAATGCAGGACTACATTCACTTTGCTGATAATGATGCAATATCTATCTATCTATCTATCTATCTATCTATCTATCTATCTATCTAT
>CAIGQZ010032594.1:10019209-10035229 GCA_903798205.1 Danio tinwini
ATTTGTTTACGTTGTGAGAAAATGCAGTGCGTTTTATTAATTTGTTTGCGCTGTATGAAAATGCAGATAGTTTTTTACAAATGTGTTTGCGTTGTGAGGATTTGCAAAAGGTGTGCTGTTAAATGGATGTAGATCTTTTCTCAATTTTCTGGCAATTTTTGTAATTACATGTGATTTCTTAAATTGCAGCACATGAAGCTCTCTTGGCCACTGTAGTTTAGCCCTCCTTGGCTATATATATATATATATATATATATATATATAATTTCTACAAAATCTTTCTACAAAACAAACCACACTGTAAAAAAGAAAAGTTGACTAAACTGAAAATTTTTAATGCAACAAACTTCAGGACATTTTTAAGCTTACTTAACGTAAATCCAGTCAAGTGCAGTAATTGGGTTGAAAGTTGAGTCAGCTCAAAAATGTCCTGAAGTTTGTTGCCTTAAAATTTTAAGTTGAGTTAACTTTCTTCTTTTTTTTTTTTTTTTACAGTGCACTACTGTCCAATCGCTTGCTTTTAAATTGCACTTCATGATGAAAATCTTGCAAAGTAACTATTTGTCATCATGGCAAAGACAAAAACAATAGTTATTAAAATATTATGCTTCAAAATGTGTTGAAAGCAATCTAATCTCCATTAAACATCACTTTGATAAATATTTTAAAATTGCATAAAACAGAAGTTCTGATTATTTTTTCTTCAACTTTTTCTGCAATTAATCTATTTATTTAAAACTAATATATAAAAAATAAAAATAAAAAATATTTAAATTATTTAATCTCCTATTAAAATGATTTTTAGAGTTCAAAAATAATGTAAACGTCTTATTACATTAAACTATATTCTAAATACTGTATATAACCAAATTACATATTAATTTACTGTTATTAATATTACTTCCATATGTTCAACATAAAATGTACAGCACATAGGAAAGAGAAGAAGGTGATATTTTTAGTTATAAATAAAGTGTAAAGCACAGGAAAATAGCAGAAAGTTTACAAAATCCTGAAAGACACAACTGTCCTCTCTACCTCTTTTGAAGGACCATCGTTTCATCCAGGAGAACGAGGGCCAGGAGTTGTGGAGAGGTGGATCTGCCATGAAGATGAGCTCTGAGTCTCTCCGGCGCTCAATGAGATTTCAGGAGAACCACCAGCCAGATAGAGTCCCAAAGCCAGATAAGAGGAGGAACCACCGCGGATTAAACCAACATATGATTCAAAGTCAAGAGGCGCAGAAGAGGGGCAAGAGAGAGAGAGAGGGGGGGAGCACCACTGGAAGTAACGTGGAGGAACTGTATCATCAGAGGCCTCAGGTATCAGTTTTTGTTTAGCCTGTATGCCTTTTTTTACAGTACAGCATTTAGCCTTTATTTGACAGTACAGTAGAATGACAGGAAGTGAAGCAGTAGAGATTAGGGATTGGATCTGGAATTTTCCATTAGCCAGGATTCGAACTCGGGACACCCGAAGTACTGTCGCGCTATATGTCAGTGCACTAACCATTGGGCTATCGCACCAACTGTATGCCATTTTTTGACTCTTAAAATGCCAGTAGCCACTAGTTATGTTTCCATTCAAAAATGCGGATTAGACTTACAAAGCAGCTTTCGTTTACAAATATTCCAAGAAATTTGCTCTCACCTGTCACATTTGAAAGCTGTAAACATTTATATTTAGTCAATGTGTCTGGACATTGAAGATTGAACCACATCATTTTCAGTTATTTCGTCGAAATGCTCTTGAAGAATCTGCAAATAATTTCAGTAGCTGAAACAGCGACCGTTGGTGACCAGGTTGGCGTGTTGAGCGATGCAACAAAATTGACAATACTTCAACTTTATGCAAATGAAGAGAGACTTTCTTGAGCAACAGCCAATAGGAGCACTAGTAAAGCTCATGTGATTATCTCTCAGCTCGCTTAGAGGCCGTTGGTATTCATGCTGTATAGACCTACCAAGCGACAACCCCCCGCTCTCCCTTGTAAAGCCAATATGAAAGTAACTGAAACTGCAATTCATTGACTCGCCTGTGGGGGCTGGCTCCAGGATATCCAGATATTTACTGACTGCAATGGTAAATTGGCCAATTTTACAGCTGTAAATTTTTTTATTACAATTTTTTTATTAAGTTATATTAAGTCTGCATAATTAAGGGCGTGGTCACTTGAGTGACAGTTAGGTCTTGCTGGTCGTTGTCATGTCATTCTGGCTGATTAGCCACTGAACTCCGCATATATGTCATATTTTTGTTTGTTTTGTTCTGGATTTCATCAATAGCCTTGCATTTAATAACACAGACTATTTTTGAAGTGTTTGGAAGTAATTGGTGTTTTCCTCCTGTAGAAAAACATCATAAGAACAATGTTTAGTGGCTCAATGTGTTACAGCAGTGTTTTTAAAAGACTAAACACTTTATTGATATAGTCTACAACCAAGCACATGTGGTCAGAACACAAACGAGTCGCAGGTGATAAAGTATTAAGCATTTCTTCCAAAGAAAAGCCAGTCTAAGCAAAATGCTAGCAGGCGTCTGTAGCTCCGCCTCTTTGCCCTTGTTTGGTATCCCCCGGTTGACACGCAAACATTATGCAGATGGTTGGCCACGCCTACTTGTAGCTTCACTTTGTGCTCTTCAGAAACCTATGGGGGAAGTCACGAATGCTACATCCATATCTTTTACAGTCTTTGATCGCCACCCAGAGTATTAAGCAGCTACAAAGTCGCTGCTAGTGTGAATGAGGCATTAAACTTGTGCTCAAAACTGGAATACCACGTAAAATATTTACGAATAAAGCAGCGTTTCTGTTTGATGAGTCAAAGAAAACAAAAACGTCACTTCCTGATAAACTGGCGCCAAATATCAAAAAGTAAAATGGGCCTTTTTGTGGGCCTTTTTTTCTAATATAATAAATTAGTTAAGCTTCAAAAGACAAAGAAGATATGAAATGAACATGCGGTGGCTTTCGGAATTGTAAAGGGGTTCGCGTACGGACACGCCATGTATTTTAGAATTGTAAACATAGATTTATATCAAGGTAGGCACACCAGCGATGCAAGTCGGCGGTGCCCAGCTATGACTCAGTTCAAATTTCTGTCGCATCACAGAGCACCATTTGCATAGTTTCATGTTAAATAACATGCAAATGTGCACGTTTGGTGTGCGTTATTCGCAACTGTCATGCGCGTGGTGTGGCAAAGCACATTCGGTGTCAACCCCATTGAGATGCTCTTTGGGAACACAGACGCTCAAGACAGTTCTAGAGATAATAGTAATATAATAATAATAATAATAATAACACCGAATGACTTTAATGACAGACTTTGGCTGAGGGATTTTAGAATGACCAACACAACATTTCAGATGTTTTACAATGTGGTCAGTCCACTGGTTTGTCCACTAATGTCATCCCATCGCACATATTTTGTTTTCACATGATCTGTTAAACATAATGACTTTTTTTGATGCGCATGCCTAGATTTATTCAGTAAATGTGTTTCCATCATAGTTTATACACATTTTCATTAAGTTTGTCCTATTCAGTTGCGTGCATAAAATAGGTGGATGAAAGTTAAAAGTTAAGTGAGTTAATCTTGGATGGAGTAAGGAAATTAAAGCAAATTTGTGTTTATTTGTGAATACTTTTTTCTCGCATTTCGTGTCAAAACGTAACATAATACTACTAAACAATGTTCCTTTTCTGATGACATCATCAGGTCCATTACTCTTTAGACTCCTCCCCTTACCGTAACTAACCGTCTAGGGCAGGGGTCACCAAACTTGTTCCTGGAGGGCCGGTGTCTTGCAGATTTGAGCTCCAACACTAATCAAACACACCTGAAGAAGCTGATCAAGGTCTTATAGGTATACTTGAACCCCCCCCCCCCCAAGTGCTAATCATTATGAACCTGCCTGAGTCAGCGTGGCTTGGCTATAAATACTGCCTTCTGAACCCTTCTCCCCAGCTCTTAAGTGTAACAGTTGGTTTTGTGATATTGTTCACGTGCCGTGTGGTTGTGATGTTCTCTAGTGTTGGTGTTGTGATGTTGTTCACAAGTGTTATAGTAGTTGAGTGGATTTTTAATGCCAAATTAACATTATTGTGCCTCCATTTTCCTTAGTATTTATTATTTTGTGTATTAAATTTGAGATTTACTTCCAAGTGTGCCTAAAGGGTGAGTGCCTTTATTTTATTTTGTATATCTTTTCCCCTGTTTATGGTTGAGAGAGGGAGCTCAGGGAAGTTTATGTTTTTTTTTTCATCTTTGATTTTGCATTAGGTAAGCTAGTCCTCTAATCTTTAGTTAGCTGTTTTCTGTTTGTTGTTTTAGGCTATACTCACTCAGTTTTGACATGTAGTTTTTGTTAAGGTTTCAATGTTTCTATTAAATAAATTCTTATGATTGTTTTTTTCCTAAACCTTGTGCTGACTCTTCACTCTGGGGCTGAGGATTGAAGTGTGTTCTCCCAACGCAATCTCACGGCAATTTGTACAAATAGGTACGATTTGCTCATCACCCAATGACGGTTGGGGTTAGGTGCCACGCCTCCTTTTTAAAATCGTACATTTTCGTACGACTGAACTCGTACGAATTACTAAACTGACAAAACGTAAAATACTTACGTTTCTTCGTGAGATCAGGCTGGTTCTTCACATTTATCTTTTTTATTAATTCTAATTTAATATTATTTACCAAATTTTAGTCTTTGTTACACCCTTCAAACAACAACTCCTAGACTATAAAATAAGGTTGTAACAATAGTTAAAAAACAACATGCAAATAAAAAGCCATCAGCCTTTCACTTCTTTTTCCATTGGAGTGGAACAGATTATTGTATTACAGATTAATGACACGGCAACAGTAATAGTTGCAGCAGATTGATTTTACAACAGAACATTCAACTTTGGCTCCTTTATGGAACTCACATACATTAAAAATAAAGGCTGTGACTGAACATAGAAGAATAGTCTTGTGCTGTAAACATTGTGCCCAACATTCTTATTAAGTAAGGTTAATATTAAATTAAACAAATGAATAATGACTATAAAAATTATATGGATGTCACACTATCAATAAGCTTGTTTATATAGTTCCTATTGGTGTGTGTGCACTGTTGTCTGCATTATTTGTATGTTTTTAACTACCTACGAGGATAGTTGGGGTCGCGAGTCACTGGAGTAGTTATTTTGGGGGTCGCAAGCTGAAAAGTTAGGGAATTTCTGGTCTAATCAGTTCTTTTTCTTTTTTTTTATTAAATACTTATTTTTTTCATCCTGAAATGTCTTTGATTATTCACAATTAAAAGTAAAAATGTCTATTTTAAGTGTGACTTAAATGCACAATCACATTTGGAGTCAGTGTGTAGTGTTTATTAAGCATTTTTAGTTTGAATACAAAAAGTTTAAACTTTTTTTTAGTTTTAAATATTTAGATTACATTTTAACCTTCATTTGAGTATTTTAATTTCTGTAGTTTTTCATTTCTTTTTAAAATGTATGTGTGCTTATGCTCTATACAGTATTGTGTATTACAAGGGCGTAGATTCGCTCTAGACATTGGTGGGGACATACATCCCTAGAGCGCATGCATTAAACAGCATACTTTTTTTTTGCTTTTAAGAATTCGAATAAACAGTTAATATTACAAAAAGCAATCACGACCTGTGCTGCAAAAGTCAATTTACATGATTTTACTGCAGTCAGGCTTTGAGGAGGTATGAATGTAGAGATATTTAAAGAGGTGTCTGATGCAATTGAACTGTTTTATCCCGATTATTGTTTTTCATAGTCATGGAGGCCAAAATCGAAACAGAAATTTGATTAATTGCACAGCATTGATTAATAGTATTACGGTGAACTCGCAGAGAACTTGATTTGGTGCACGTGTAGTTTAAGAGTTGACGGAGCATTACTTTATTTTAAAGTCCATTAAATTATTGGTAGGGACATTTCCGTAACACGTCCCCTCCGTCCATGCCAATCCTACATCCTTGTTGTAATAACCTTTCATAAAGCAATACAGTGCACATATTGGTCATAATGGTGAACTGTGGTATTGTGCAGATGGCATTTAGCAAATCTTCTTGTTCTACATTCTATTTGAGTTTTTAGTCATTTTAGTACATCAAGTTAAACTAGAAAAGTAAAGTTCGTAGATAAACTTTATGGTGGCTTGAGAAAGTCTAGTCTGAAAGTTTTAAGTAGTTTTAACAATTAATAATTGTAATAATACATAATAAATGCAATAAGATAGATCACTACATATAGGTTAGCAGCTTTCTAGTATGGATTGGCATGTTTCTTGGTAGGTGGTTGCTAGGGGGTTTTGAGTCATTGCTCAGGTGTTGCTAGGGTGTTCTGGGTCATTGTTAAGGTGTTGCTAGGCGATTGACAGGGTGTTCTGAGTGGTTGCTAGGGCGTTGCTCGCGTGTTTTGTCTGTTTAGGGCGTTGCTCGCGTGTTTTGACTGTTTAAGGCGTTGCTAGGCAGTTGCTAAGGTGTTCTGAGTGGTTGCTCAGTGATTGCTAAGCCATTGCTAGGGTGTTGCTAAGGTGTAGCTAGGGAGTTGCTATGGTGTTCTGAGTGGTTGCTAAGGAGTTGCTAGGGTGTTCTGAGTGGTTGCTAAGGCGTTGCTAGGTGATTGTTAGGGTATTCTAGGTGGTTGCTAGGCCATTGCTAAGGTGTACTGAGTGGTTGATAGGGTGTTTTGACTGTTTAAGGCATTGCTAGGCAGTTGTTAAGGTGTTTTGAGTGGTTGCTTGGCAGTTGCTAAGGCGTTGCTAAGGTGTAGGTAGGCGGTTACTATGGTGTTCTGAGTGGTTGCTAAGACGTTGCTAGGGTGTTCCGAGTGGTTGCTAAGGCATTGCTAGGCGATTGCTATGGTGTTGTAGGTGGTTGCTAAGGCGCTGCTAGGCCATTGCTAAGGTGTTTTGAGGGTTGGATAGGCAGTTGCTAGACAGTTGCTACAGTGTTTTGAGTGGTTGCTAGGAAGTTGCTAACATAAATTACCATGGTTCTATTATAAATTAGCATGTTAGCATGTTTTAGCATAAATTAGCATGTTGTTAGCATGGTTCTAGTATAAATTAGCATGTCTCTAGCATGTTTTTGTATAAACTAGCATGTTGTTAGCATTAATTTAATATGAATTAGCATGCTGCTAGTATGATTAGTATGTTGTTAATATGTCTTATGTAAAGTCAATGGTAATGGAAGTCTATGGGACAGTTGCTAAAGTGTCATAAGTGGTTGCTAGGTTGCGGCTAGTATGACATAAGGTCATCAGTGATTGGCAGACTGGTAGTCTGAGTTAAATGAGCCCAACTTTAAGTCTGTATGACAGTCTAGTGCAAAGTTATGAGGTCATACAATTTGGTCCAATGTTAAGTCAATTAGACTTTTCCAAATTTTCAGTTTTCGGAAAACCGTAAGTTGGATTAGTTGTAAAAGATATAGCAACCCGAGTCAGAGCAGTTTGGAGGTTTGGTGTTAATTTGGTGTTTGTAGTATGAACGGTCTAGGAGAAGATGCATATAGAAATTAGTCTCAGAAGAAGAAGAAGACGGAAGAATAATAAGTTTATGTAGTGTAACAGTATGTTGGCTTTCTTAAGCTACCATAATTACATGGCAACTATTTCAGAGGCAACAATCTGAAATGCTTTTAAATACACGCATGTACTGTAGTATTGTGCAAATGCCATTATTAACATACTGTAACACCAAATTTGCATCACAAAAGCCCAAAATACCATTGGAAATAGCATATAAACCCATCTTACATAGTGTTTTTCAAAGTACTATAGTATAACCACCTACTACAGTCACATAACCCCTATAAAACAGTGTAAAATCATAGTATTTTTCTGAAAAATGGACTAAAATGAAATCTGCTGCATAAGAGTGAAAGTGAAAAACATTAAAGCACAAGCGTGACAACGGCTCCACTTGAAAAATAGCAGGCTCATCTCAAGAAACACAAGTCTTTCCTCCTGTCACAGTTTGACCACAGCATGTCTGCTTAGTTCCTCAAAGCAAACTGATAGATGAAGAAATAATAGCCAAAAACACTAGTGGGATCCAGTTTGATGTGTGTTTCTGAGCCAAAACTTTCCTAAAGTTCATTTAAAACTCGAGGTTGAACACAATAAACCTAGCATGATAGCATCTCAGCTTATCTAAAGCAGCAAAAGATAGTAAGTTACCAAAACAAAAGCACAACTCGGTTCAAAACACAGTGTACAAACTTAAAAACTCAATTTTTTTTATGCTCACCTCAATCCAAAGAGCTCAAAAACAAGAATAGAGGTATAAAAGTGTCGTTCTTGAAGACCAGCGTTCGACTTTGTGCCAACTGACAGCTTTGAAGAGAGTAAAAATGCTGCGTTAACCACAGACTAAAACATACTACACTGCTAGAACTTCCTCTTCAGGCTGGCAAACAGACTCATGGCCTTTAGATTTTCACGGCGAGAGAGATATGATAGTAATCTGCCAATGGTGGATGTTTTAGAAGCCAGACTGGATGTGTCTTTTGCATGTGCTGCAGTAGATTTCACACTATCAAGTGCACTCGTGCAGGTTTCCATGAGCGGAACTCGAGCGCTGGTGGTTAAAGTGGTGAACGAAGTTTGTTTTTGCTTCAGAGAGCTTGTGAACTGAACCGCCGCACATGTAATAACAACAAAAAAGCCAAGACAACAAATATTTTTATGTTGCTTTAACTTATTTTAATCAAGTTTTAACTTTTTTTAAGTTTTACAAAGTTTAACTTAATAGTTTTAGTCAGTTTGACTGATGTAAGTTGAGATAAATATTAAAGTTTCTTTAATTTAACTAAAAGCTTTAAGGCAGCAAGATTGTTTTTTACAATGCAGGTAAAGATTTGGTTTTGAGGAACATTACATGATGTTTTTGTTGTTGTTGTTAACTTAAGTTAAAACTACTAAAAATGGAATGTAAGAAATATATAAATATTAAATAAAAATTCTATAAAAAATAGGAAAATATAAATATTAGATGAAAAACTTAAACTAATTTAATGTTTCGATTGAAAACAAAAAATATTTTCTAATATATATTTTGAAAATAAATCTAAAAATACTAATAAAAACAACAAATTCTTTTAACTTTGGATGCTATTATAGTTAACTAAAATACAAAAACAAAAAATAAATAAATGTGAAATTAAATACTACAATTAAAAAATCAACAAGCAAAGACAACTAATTAAAATAAGTTACCATACTATGATTGAACTAAAATAGTAAGGCTGTATAAAAATATTAACACAATGTTATTACAGAAATACAAATAAAAATACTGAAATGTTAGCTAATGATCAAACTGAATACATACACACATGCATGCATATATACAGTATACAGACACACTCACAGTTAAGCCTGAAATTATTAATACCCCTGACAATTAAAAGTTGACAATTCAAAAGTTTTGCAGTGGCCCAGCTAAAACCCTGACTTAAACCTAATTTAGAATCTGTGGAGGGAGCTAAACATCAGGGCGATGGCAAGGTGATCCTACAAACCTGAAACATGAATGGGCAAAAATACCAGTGGAGACATGCAAAAAGCTGGTCAGCAATTAAGGAAAACCGCCAATGAAGGCTTTTCTATTGATAATTTAAAAGGGTATGAATAATTTTGGACATGCTATTTTTTTTTTGTTCAAAGGTAAATAAAAGCTGAGAAATATTTTTGTCAACAGTGATGCCTCCTTCTACATAGTCTTATTAACTTTTGGAAGAACCCTGTGTCATTTCGTTACAAAAACCTTGTAACTAAGTCAGACTTAGCTAAGGGTATGACTAATTTTGGGCTTGAATATAATATAATATAATATAATATAATATAATATAATAATATATAATACAACATAATATACACACGCACGCACGCACACACACACACCATCACACAAGCGCAATTTCAAGAGCAGAAAAACATTATTATAATAATTATAAATTCTGTATGTTATTAGCAAAATTATGTTTTTAAATAACTTATCCAAATAAATTTACTGTAAGTCCTTTACTCACCCTCATGTCATTCCAAACAGATTTTCTGTCTTCTGTGGAACAAAAAATTAGAAAGTTTAATTTCCTTTGAAGTGGATTGTTCAAATTGTTTTTCAAAAACTCTCTTCATGAAGTCTTAATCAATTTATATATATATATATATATATTTATTATATATATATATTTTTTTTCTCACATTTTAAGATTATAAGGCTGAACGGCATGAAATGCCATCAGTCTAGAGACATTTCCCAGTATTTCCCTGTTGCAATCGTGAGATCACAATAATTAACCCTGAAAAAGTCAAAGCAAAGCAAACACTACCAGATCATTAAACACATGTGGGCATTTCTTCTTTCCTTGTTTACTGAACTAGTCTGCAACAGGGCTGCCAACTTTAGGCTTTGGCTTGGAGTGAGAATTTAAGCCCCGCCCATGCCAACAAGCCCCGCCCCCACAACAAGCCACGCCCATTTTATTTATAAATATATAAAATAATAAATATATATTTTTAATAAATACTTTTAAAAATATTTATTAAATTTGAGTATTATTACTATTATACAATTAATTCTATTGTAAATAAATAAATAAAAAACAATGTAAAGATACAACTGAAGTGATATGCTAAGAACATTTAAGAAATCTTTTGCGTAAATATATTAATTTAAGGACAGCATGGTGGCTCAGTGGTTAGCCCTGTCACCTCACAGCAAGAAGGTCACAGATTTGAGTGACATGTGCTATAGGGGAATTGATGAACTAAATTGGTTGTAGTGTATATGTGAATGAGTGTGTATGGGTACTGGGTTGCGGCTGGAAGGGCATCCAAAGTGTAAAACATATGCCGGAACAGTTGTCAGTTAAAAAGTGCACTATTTGCACTTAGCCTAAATAGGGGTGCGTTTCTCATCACAACACCTGTTGCACAATGCGTGAGCAGCGCCTATTTTTCTCGTTATGCATGTTCACAACCAGGATTCATACCGGGAGCGGCAATGCGAGCAGCGCATCAGCGTCAAACAGGAGCAGTGCGAGAGGCCCGCGGGTATGTTTTCTGCGCACATGCATCAGTTTCTTTTTCTAATACATTGCTTGAGTTGGCAGCCCTGGTCTGCAGTAACGAAAAACAGGAAACAAACTCATTAGAAACAAACAGATGGCCAACCAAAATGTAACTCAGGGTTATACAAAGAATGGCCAACACAAAATACATACATTCCTGTTATGAGAGTCCCATCTGACACTTAACACACTACAATTACTATGGTATGAATTAGAAAGTCACTTACCAATTGTATAACGTTTTGATCAGCTGTAGTTTAAAAATACGCCGATCTTTACTCCTTCAAGGGATTATTATGCAGTCTCTGTCGCCATTTTGTGGATGGACAACGCTAACTGTCTTTGCTCTGCTCAATGACAGGCTAATGGCCACTAACACACTTTATCTCAAAAGTTATACATATTTAAAATAGGCACTATCCTTATAAATAAACTGCATAGATGCAATCTAAACAACTACATTCTCGCATAGAAGAGCCTCAAAAGTTCATTATGTTGTCCAACAGCTGCAATATTTGTATAATATATATATCACAAACAAGACCTTCCAAGAATGTCTATTAAATCCTGTAAATCAATATCAGGACATTATAGGAGCCTTTCTTCGGTCTAATGACACATAAAACAAATACTTTTGACTATGCTTAAAATGATATTCTGTACTGTAAAGTGTCCTTCAAATTACAGTCTCAGAGAGTATCAGATCTATACTTTAAATAGCCTTAAATATACTTCATAATCAAACATTGTAACTTTCATTAAATCACCCGTCGATATAAACAGCCCTTCAACACAATCAACACCGTTCAAATACTTTAGAAACAAACACCAACAACCACGAGCCATTTCTTCCCAATAATTTTTAATTCATAAATTTCATATAAACAGTTAATTGTTGAATAATTTACACACAGCAAGATTTATTTTCATTTCATTCCAACATTTACTGTACACATCACCGCGTGGCTCTCCTTGAAGAAGAAAAATAAAATAAAATAAAAATCAACAGAATTTTTTTTTAACTGAAACATCGATCCATACGAGTAAATCATGGCACAGTTTGATCCTGGTCAGACGGATTAGTCGTTTCGTTAAAAAAAAGCAACGATGTATTTTAGTAAATTTTTTTCTTCTGTGTACCGCAATGTAAATGGCACAAATTTAACTGGCAAAGTGAAAGCTGAGGGGAAAAAAAGTGTGTGTTGATGATTAAATAAAATTTCCAACAATACAGGTGAATAACGTGAGATCGTCTATGTGCACAGAAAAACAAACAGCAGGGATAAAAACGAAACCATTTCAACTAAACAGAAAATTTGACAGGATAATAATACACAAAGGGTGCTGATTACTTGATGCTTGAAAAGGCCGGATCACCCCGAAACACATATAAGCCCCCAAACGATGTTGGATTTATATAAGAAATACACATTCAGCATTAACAAAACTCATAACTGCGGCCGGCGTGATTGTGTTCGTGTACGTTCTCGAATGTCGAATGTGCTGTAGCTTATAATAAAATCCGCAGTGGTCTTTTCCAGTTTATTTCACATTTGAAAAAGTACTGTTTATTCAATCGGGCGACACTTATCAGCTGCCACCGCTAGTTTTTCTGAATCATACAAAGGGAGACCCCATTTACAAATACAAAAAGGATATGCAATCATTTCTTGGATGTACATGAATTTGAAACAATGCAAACGTCGTACAAAAGAAAGAACATCGTAGGCCAAATCCCGAACATCGTCCGATCGGTTTCGAAATCACAGCGCAACACCGTGCGCTGAAGACATCACACTTTTTAAATCGAGAAGAAAGCTATATACACATTGATAATGTTAATGTACATGGATAGGAAAAAAGTTTACAGTCAAAAAAGTCGTTGAATTTTTGCCCTCCCTATTTTGACTAAAAAAATAGAAATTAATATCTAAGCGTAATACTTTTTTTTTCCTTTTAAAAACAATAAAATACATACAATGCCTTGTGCTCGACCGGTTCTGCTTCGTTTTTCTTCCTGTAGAAAACCACAATTATGCTTGGGTCAAAATATTTATACTCTAAAATTTAGATTTTTTTACACTGGGAGCTGCCGAAGTTGTTGTTTGGATCTATCATACAATAGCAAAACCCAAGAAGAGACAAGTTCAGCTTTTTTCCAAATAAAAAGAATATCTTTCACATATACCAATACAGTAAAACCGAGCCAAGCATTGAGCCGAAGATGTCGGAGAAATCTGTACAATAGGCTCCAGTTGAAAGATGTCGGGTGAAAATAAAAAAAAAAACTATCCAGGGAGTTTGTTGGCCAGGTTTGGCTTGGAGGATACTTAGGTTTGTGTGCAAGGCACTATATGGGTCGTTCGATTTATTCTAGAGGCAACAAACGATGCGCAACGGGCATCCAAAGGCATCGTTTATGCAGTTGTCCACGTACGTTGTCGTACGTTTAAGCTAGCAGTGAATATTTGAATCTCCTCCGATAAACGAAACCCAACGCTCACATCTCCCTGAGAGAAAAAATAAAACCTTTCTATGGCACGTAGGATTGTCTGCGAGAATATTTATGAATGCATGTGTGTAAGGAGAGGCAGGTGAAGTCCGAGTTTACTATAAACTATGGCATTGATAGAAATCTTCACAGTAGAAAAACACAAAACATTGACAATCACATTTGGAGCAAACATACATAAGAAATTACGCTTTCGTACGGGGCATCAGAAAGTTTGTTAGGTGAGATACTGCAGTGAGTGGGGGAAAAAGTTGCATTTGTACGCCCATTGTAACTACGTAGCCTATAATATTAATAATTACGCAAAATGTTTGCGGACATTTTTTGCGCAACAAAATGTGATTCAGTAGTCATCCACGTGACCAAATTAGCTTAAAACTTTACAGACTAAAGTGTACATGGCTTAACGACGAAGTGGCTTTACGAAAACTTGTTTGTATTATTCGAATAAGTGCTTCACATAAAAGACGATATAACATCGCAATACCTCCGATTTAAATTAGCGCTACAGAGCCAAAATGGTGTGTTGTACCTTAAATGATTAAAAGCTAGCTTTTCTGTACACCACATTTACATTTTACTTACGTAATACTCTATGGCTAACTTATTGTTAAATTTAATTGTTTCACAACTGAACAGGCTCTGCATATTTGAAACAATCTTTGGATTCAAAGCTTTGGGAAAGTAGAACAATCGCCAAAGGGGAGTGATTTATGTTCGTAAAACTGCGCAGCCTCTAGTGGCCGAATTAGGGACTGCACTGTTTGTTTTGCTGCCCCAAAACAAGCTTATTAAAAGAAGTAACTAAAGAGAGACGCACTAGGCTCTAATCAATTTCTAACAACATACTGAGGTAGACTGTGTCCAAACAACCAACAGAAAGACATTAGCGCTAGTAAACCCACTGTGTTTTCCGTCTCTCTTTAATCAAACATAAAATAAACATCTAAAAGACTAGTTTTACCCGCCTTAGAGTATTGTAATAAAAAGCTAGCAGGGATTTATATAATCATGAGGATCGTAAAATAAATAAAAATATCAATATCTGCCTTTTCAAAGATATGATAATCTTGCTATTTCTGAAAAACAAAAACCAAAAATCGTATAGACGCCTGCTCACAGCTACAGAAATTCTTAGTAATGTATGAAGAGCTACAAGCAAGTTTGATTTCTTCGATTCTGCTATGTACATCTGAAATAAAGCCAGTAAGACCAAAAAAGGGAACTTAAAAAAAAATAAATAAATCAGGCTACTTTAGAAAAAGGAAAGAAAAAAAAGAAGCTCCTGTCATTTTACTTCCGAAACTGCCCACAAATAAATATACAAACACGCAACAATATACACGCACAAACATGAAATGTGCACGACAAGTAAGATCCAGTAAAAACGCCATCTCTCTAGCCTCTGGCGATTGGAGAAGGCACAAAGTTGAGGAATCGAGCGTCTGCCTACAAAAGCTTTTTCTTCTTTAATGGGGTTTTATTTGGGAACAATGCGCCATTCGTTGCTATCATGCGAACGACACTCACTTTTTGGATACTTTAATAGGTAACGAAGCCTGATCAAGAATAGCTTACAGCATAGGTCACAAACTCAATTGCTGGAGGGCCACAGCTCTACAGCTTTGCTTCAATCCTCATCAAACACTGCTGATGCAAATAATCGAGGTATTTAAGAGTGTTGAACACCTTGATTAGTTTGGATCAGCTGTGTTTGATTAGGGTTGGAGCAAAACTGCAGAGCTGCGGCTCTCCAGGAATTAAGTTTGAGACCTATGGCTTACAGGAATGTTTTAATGATCCAATTGAAATATTGCCAATTTGAATTAATATATTTCTGCTGTCAAAAACATAATCCAGAATCCCTCTCTAGACCAGCTTATATTTCATAATAAGATCCTAAATCCACCTGAAAAATCCAACGTTTCATATTCCACGAAAAACTATGCTACAAAACATTACCAAAACATTCTCCATAACCATATCCTACAACAATCGGATTTCTGACAGGAAACGTGAACGTTCATTCTCCTGAACTGCGTATTCGAAAATGTGCATTTTTATTTTAACATCACTACCACTAATAATAATAAATATTATTATTATGACTATTATTATTACTACTAGTGATCTATTTATTATTTATCACCCAAAAATGAACATTTTGATATTTTGAATTCAGGCCAAACCAAAAACTCGCCCCTCTGTACGCTGGAATATCGCCCAGAATATTAATGTGATCTTTTTCCTTTTGGTTAGACATAAAAAAACAGCTCATAAAAAGAGACATTGTTGCAAAAAATATTGTATAAGCAAAGCTGATGAAGACATTAGAAAAAGACATAAGAATTATGTACAAAAGTTCAGATGAATAGTAGTTGTGAATAGTACATTTAAAATAC
>CAIGQZ010032594.1:10035629-10045831 GCA_903798205.1 Danio tinwini
TATAGATAATACCACTATATATCAGAGCAGCAGCTATTGGTCAGTCTGAGGAACCCTTTTGTCCAATTCGTAACTGTTAAATATCCTTCAGCCAGTAAAAAGGACACAGGAGTAAAAAAGGTCAGAGGGGAGAAAAAAATAAAGCAAATAAATTAAACCTCATTCACCAGAACACCATGTGAAGATCATCTGTGAGTTCAGGAATTCTCCAGGACAAAATAAAAGTCATTCCTTTACAAAAACAGAAGTTTGTTCTAAAAGAAAATAAGCCATCCCATAGTTCCACACTGTAAAGTCGATGCTTTAAAGTAACAAACACAAATATTTATAGACACTTCTCTTTTTTTTATAGGCCACTTAATAAAAGGCCACTATATTAAAAGATTTCCACTTTGAACAAAAAAGAGAAACAGGAAAAATAAGCATCCAAGGGTCGAAGGAAGTGGACATTGAGGTGACGTAGCCAAAGCAGCTTTTCTGGTTGATTTAGTCATGTTCACAGTTTGCTTTCCCTCCACCCAAAACCAAACTGTCTTGAAAACTTGGCAAAAGTGTAAAAAAGTCTCAGAAAGCGAACGGTGTCGGTTGAAAAAGGAAACGTCCATTTTCGTTGTAACCATAAGAGTATAGCCGTGAGACAGAAACAACAATGACGACGATGACGACAACAACAACAAACAAAAAAGACCTGAGATCTGTATCTTTAAGGGCCTCTGCAAAAATAATGCATTAAAAAACTTTCTTTAAAAAAAAAGAAAAAAAAAAGGTAGAAGAAACGGTGAGGCAAATGTTAGGATGGACTAGATCTGGGTAAAGACAGAATTCGGCCGTTTTTCTTTCCACCGTTCATATGCGTGTAGGGCACATGCTCCTCATAATTGCCCCGTAGGCCCACCGAGGGGCCGTTGTCTCTACTGAGGCACTCCTCGCGTTGGGAATAGGATGAGGGGTCCAGTGGTATGCTCTCCATGTTCTCAAAGTCCATGTCAAACTCCTCGCTCTCGGGCGCTTTGTTCTCCTCGCTGTAGAAGAACGAGACCTCTTGAAAAGTGGGATGCAGGTCCTCCTTGATCATTTCGATGATCTCGTGGAAGGTTGGCCGCATCTTCGGATTGTACTGCCAACACATCTGCATGAGGTTGTGCCTGCGAGAAGAGTTCAAGCAAGAGAAGACAATCTTACCAACTACATCTCAGTCTCCAGCTCACATTTTGTGTCTCCATAATATGGAAACACCTTGGACAATCAAAACTGGAATTTCATTGACATTAGGTTAAGATTTTATGCTGGTACCTTGAATTAAGATTAGGATGTGTTTTTGTCGATCAGATCAAGTAGATGAAGCTAAACACAGGTGTAAACTGGTCAAAAATGCCTTGAGCTTGTTCATGTTTGATTAACCCAGTGAAACATTTAAATGCATGTTAATACAAGGTGGAAACAGTGGCTCATCTCATATGATGGTCACCTGTTATCAGATCATTGAAAATATTAGGAGAAATGAGGGACAGCGTAGTTTTGGATACTCAAGGATGTCAGGTTTCTTGACAAGCTAAACTATTCAGCAACAACAAAGCACATGATGTAGGGATTTATCTAGCCAACACAGAGTAACAATTTCTTGATATGGTAATTGGCCAATACGGAGTACCAATTTCAATGCTTCAAGCTTTAGATCTGTACCATTGCATAAAGTCACAGTAGCTAGAACATTGGATCTACAATGGATGTAATAAAGGGGCCATGTCTTGAAACTACATTTGTAGAGAGCATTTAGCTGTTGTGTCCAAAAGACTATAGTCCTTGAAAGGGACCTATGCCCACCGCCCTCATTTACATCCTCACTTGGTGTAGTGCTGTTAAGTATAACCCAGCGTGCATGTGCGTCTTCATCTGCTTGCAAACAAAAAGTAATTGGTTTACGAGATTGGCCAGGTAGTATCAATCGAGTCATGAAATTAGAATATTGGGCAATAATGATCTCTGGCTGATCAATCTCTGACATCATGGGCCAAATTGGTCCACCACGTCTGTACTTACATTCTCTCCGGACAGTTCTCCGGTCGATCCAGGTATCCTCCGTCCATGACGAACTTGAGCACCTGCTCATTGGACAGTCCCTGGTAAGGCTGCTCAGCAAGTGTGCTGATCTCCCATAATACCACTCCGAAAGACCTGGAAGTTGACAGATTTGCATTAAAGTTCTGGCCCTAGACCAAATGGTGTCCAGTACTGTCCAAAACATCTCCACCACTTGGCAAAGTGGGGCAAATGTTTCCTGCAATGTTGCACCCAAACCCTAATCAAACACACCTAAAGAAGTCAATCATGGTCTAGGTGTTACTAAAAAGACACAGGCAGATTTTATTGAAGGCTAGCTCAATCTCTGTAGGACTGTTGCTTTCTAGGACCAAACTTGTCCACCTCTTTAATAGGAGTTTCTAGCAATCTCAAAGATGACTGGTGATTTTGCTCCTCCAGGACCCAGTCCAGCAATATGTAGAGCAAACCTGTACCGGCAAATTTGCCTTGAAAATTCTATTAGGTCTTATATTAGCTTGTCCAGGTTTGCAGAGTTGGGACTGGCACTAAACTTTGCAGGACAGGGGTCACTCAGGAAGAAGACTGGACACTTAACAAGATTGGCAGGCAAATCTCAAGTAGTTGTTCTTCCAGTAACCTGGTTAGAAATACCTACCAGCAGTCTGAATGAGCAGTGAAAACACCATCTTTTAATGACTCTGGTGCCATCCATCTGACAGGCAGTAGGCCTTTCCCGCCCTTGCGATAGTAATCAGTCTCGTAAATGTCTCTTGTCATACCAAAATCTGCAAGAAGAAAAATAATAATAATAATAATAATAATAATATCAAGACAATTTCACCTCTTCTAACCACAAGGGGACTATACTCAATTTTAGTTGACTTACCTCCAATTTTTACTGTGAAATCTTCAGCCACCATGCAGTTTCTTGCAGCGAGATCTCTGTGGACAAACTTCTTAGCATTGAGATATGCCATCCCATCCGCTATCTCAGCGGACATTTGGATCATCTCTTTTAGGGTTGGCGGTGGACGGCCTGGGTTATTCTATTGAAAAACAATTGAATCAGTGGTTATGGTCAAATGCTTCTATTAGCATTAGCATTTTTTGTGGACTTATATAACCATACAAGATAAAATGAACTTGTCCATTATTAAAGCATTTAATCAATCAATGTTATTGTCATAACACCCACAGATGTGGGGGTAACCAGATTCAGGGGGCTCGTCCGGGATATTTTAAATATGATTGATCAACAAAAGAAACAGCAAATCTTACTTCCGCATCAGGTCTCAGGTTACGCAGGTAGCTTTTCAGATCTCCGTGTGTCATAAGTTCCATGACAACCAATGAAGGCTGCCCCTTGGATACCACACCAAGCAAGCGCACCTAGACGAACAAGTTAAACATTCAGACAAGGCTGTTGTCACTTTGAATAACTTCTCAAAGTCATCCACACTTACCACATGGTGGCAGCTAAAGGCTTTCATGACTGAAGCCTCATTAAGGAATTCAATCCTCTCACGCAGACTCGCCGACTCATTTACAGTTTTCACGGCAACTCGAGTGTCCGGTTCACCCTTTATGATGTCTTTAGCAATGCCTTCATACACCATTCCAAATGATCCCTGCCCAAGCTCTCTCAGGACAGTGATCTTCTCCCGAGGAACTTCCCATTCATCTGGGATGTACACTGCAAACACAAACAACTCAGTATTACCATCACAGAGGTGTACATTAAGTAATTATCAGTTATTATATAAAATCACATTTTACCATCATTTGCACTTATATATTCTGGGTTGGAGGAAGCAATCAGTGGACCAGTTGGTCCTTCAGTTTGTCTGAGGGAAAAGAAATGTCTACATGAGAGCACTGTTGTTCTAATAAATAAGGGCTTGATTTAATGTCTTACACCTACTTCTTCTTCAAGACGAAGTAGCCTGCACTGGCCAGAATCACCAGTAAGAAAATGCAGATGGCCAAGATGATAACGATTTTCATGCTCATTTCCCCTGCAAAACATGCTAGTAAGAGACAGAAGTGCTGCTAATATCAGAAAAAAAGTATAGCAAATAGTGACGCTTACTGTCTTGAACAAAAAAGTATGCAGGATCGGTCCAAGAACCATTGCCAGCCAGTGAGGTGGCACGAACTCGCACACTGTAATTCCCAGGATGCCCTACTCTTAATCGATAGCCATGGTTTTTCTCATAAGAAATTCTGGACACGCAGATTTGATCCTCCTGGAAAACCAAAAACAACAAAAATGTAGGAACATAACAGCATGTAGACTATTTTATGTCTATAGAATATATAGTACATACATTTTCCCCCCATAATTTATTACACACTTACATAGTTATCAGACATCCGCAGGTACTTGACTTCATACAGTATGATCATGCCATTGGGTGTTTTGGGCTCTTTCCATCTGATGTAAACAATTTCCGGCTCGTCAGGAAAAAATTCGTGAGTCACTGGCTCGGCAATAACGTCAGCTTTCACTATGAACACAGGTGGAAACTCAATACATTACAATGCAAACCTTTTTGTAATCCAAAATATATGAAGTTTGTTTGAGGACTCTTACGTTCAGGGAGTGTGCGGGCATTGACGTATGTTGGCATGCTGCAGCGGCCAGGGTCTGTGGGGTCGTTGCAAGCGTGGATCTCAATCTGGTAGCTGGTGAAGTGGAGCAAGTTGGAGATGACCATGGCCTCTTTGGAGCTGGCTTTAAACACCATCTTCCGGCTCTTTTCTTCCTCTGGGATTGAAGTGGTTGGAAAGTTGGGTATTATAGTTGGTGTGGTTCCAAAATTTGGTAACGTTGCATTGGCTACGCCAACTGAGCGACGCCGTCGATGGGGCCTGATGGTCGACAGAAAAGATAGAGGTTCAACCAGAGAAAATGATTAAGAATTAACACCTACATAGACCTGCACTTCCAGACCTATTGTTTTGGTGAATCGGCAGGTACGCAGACCCAACTGCACGCTCAGACCTCATCTGTACGCTGATCTGAGAGGTAAGGTTATTGATGTTATTAAAGCGATTCCTGAAAATGACCCGGTTTTATGGCATAAATCAATGTGGCATCTTATTACACCGACAAACAATTATTTCAATGTTTGATTTGATCAAACTAGTGTCAAAATATAGCTTTAAATTATAATATTTACAGCTTGCTCTTATTTTATGTGTTATTGTATCATTCTGGGACACCTTTCTAGCAATGTTTTATAGCAAAGTAAAAAAACTTTAAAGTAAAAATGTCCAAATAAAATGTATAATATTTAACGCAATTATTATTTGTGACATATTTTAGTGCTATGTAGGTCTACTGTATATATTACTGTATTATCTATCTGAAAGTGCTAGCACAGACAATAACTATAACACAATAACAGATTAACAATTGTTAAAGAGCCCCTATTATACATTTAAAATGGTCATATTTCGGTTTTATGAGTCTCCAACAACAGGCCGATATGCATTCAAGGTCAAAAAACACTTTCATTGTCTTATAATATGCATTTATTTTTACCTAATTATTCCAGTGACTCCCATACGAACAGTTCAGCGATTCATTTGTTCCCAAACCCCTCCTTAGCGCAAAGCTAATCTGCGCTGATTGGACCTATGACAGCCTGTTGCAATTGGTTGACAGCATTCAGCGCGAGACAGTAAAATGCCCAGCGCGGTTTATCAAGCCCCCAGGTCGCCAACATTGGTATAGGATCCGATCGCAGCGGACGCCCGAAACATGCTTCAAAGTAAACTTACTAACACCACAGTAAACAGTACCCGGTTCTCAACAATGTTATTCAGAAACATCAGTGCCGAAAACAGTGCAGTTAAAGACCACAAACTCATTTAAATATGTAAAGAAAACACGACGCGTGCTGCTTTGAACGTGGCATTAGACGCGATATGGTAATATAAAGTTAACCTGATACAGTGCAAGTGGTTACAAGTAACAACACAATTAAATACATACTTTACAAGCTAGAGAAAACAAGGAGGCAGCTATTTACTTACACTTATGAAATGTGTCATGGGCCAGGTCTGATTTCATTAATTATCTTTCATTATGCAGCTTTTCTCCCTTCCCAGCGTAGATCATTTCTATTTGCAACCATTGTTGAGGCACCTTTTGCGTGAAATGTTATGTTCTCAGGGCTTACCTGTACTCTGCTTTGCCCAACAATCACTAACTTTGCAGGCTCCCATCTCCTTCCAGCGTGCCTTTGTTTGACTTGTACCTAATAATTTGTCCTTATTTTGCAGGTGTTACACCAATTTATGTGACCTTCCTATTCTGTGACCCTAGTAGGCGCTGTTCTCACTGTTTGGCTTGAACTCGCTCTCACAGCATACATACTCTCAAATGAATGCGCTGGAATGAACTGTTCAATAGAGGAAGAAACTAATCCATGAGCTGTGTACTGAAAGTTCATTGTAAGCATGTAGATGCTGAAGCACTTCTTTCCCTCACACTTCCAATAATATCCAGGTAAGCACAGCGTCTTCATGACTTATGACTTCAGGATCTGTTTGCTGCTGTGTTAGTGGGCGGGGCCGCAGGCTTAAATTTTGTGGGTCTGCGCACGCAACCATTGTTTCGTATTGACGTCCCGCCGAAACAGCTAAAGACTCGTTATCAAGACGATTAATTTAAAACACTATGAGTCGACTCTTTTTTTAGATGAATCAATAGTTTTAAAAACTGTCCACTATCAGATTTAAGCTTTAGCTGGATATTTCACTTCACTAAGAGCTGTGTTACACACTACAAGGAAGGTCAATTTCAAAAACCCATAATAGGGGCTCTTTAAGTTCTGTAATAATTACAAATAAGATCTTTGGAAATCAAAATATCAGTTAATCTGCATAGAATTGACAATATGAGCTTTCTTAGGTTAATTTGCTTGAGACTTGTTTCAAGCAAATTAACCTAATGCTTTCATGACTTCTAGGCTGGATTACTGTAATGCTCTGTTTGCTGGTTGCCCAGCATCCTCTATTAACAAACTTCAGCTAGTACAAAATGCAGCTGCCAGAGTTCTTACCAGGTCTAGAAAATATGATCATATCACCCCAATTTTATCCTCCCTACACTGGCTGTCTGTTAAGTTTCGTATTGAATTTAAAATATTGCTTCTTACCTATAAAGCCTTAAATAATCTAGCTCCTGTTTATCTAACCAACCTCTTGTCTCGCTACAATCCAACCCGCTCTTTAAGATCTCAAAACTCAGGGCTTCTTGTAGTACCTAGAATAGCTAAATCGAGTAAAGGAGGTCGAGCCTTTTCATTTATGGCCCCTAAACTCTGGAATAGCCTTCCTGATAATGTCCGAGGCTCAGACACACTCTCACTCTTCAAAACTAGATTAAAGACCTATCTTTTTAGCAAAGCATACACTCAGTGAATTACATAGCGGTATGATGCATGATGTGCCCCACACACGATTTTGCTTCTTGTTTTTATACACTATGAACAGCAGCTACGCTAATTATTCTCCTTATTTTGTATTTCCACCTAGGGGTACTCATCTCGAGACCCTCAGACTATGCAGTGCCACTGATGAGATCTAAGACCAGCGACGAGACGATCCCAAGGTTTCTGGACCAGGCCGTATCCTGAGCTGCTGCTGTGGTGGTCATGATGGAGAGCATGAGACTGATTCCTGTGATGCTCCAAGGACAGACGTGTCTTCGCTGAGGTCCAGCTTCTGCGCCTAGACTGCAGCTCTGCACAAGACGTTTGGCCATAGGAGAAATGGTCGTGCCCAACTGAGCCTGGTTTCTCTCAAGGTTTTTTAAATTCTTCACTTTCGCCAATTGGTGAAGTTTTTTCCTCGCCGCTGTCGCCACTGGCTTGCATGGTTCGGGATCTGTAGAGCTGCGCATCGATGGAATTGCTCCTCAGTGTTTGGACTCTCAGTAGTGATTATTAAACCACACTGAACTGAGCTAAACTAAACTGAACTTAAACACTGAAAACTGAACTGACACTGTTTCAATTCACTATAAACTTCCATGTGAAGCTGCTTTGACACAATCTACATTGTATAAGCGCTATACAAATAAAGATGAATTGAATTGAATTGTGTATTTTTTCCCCAGATGGATATTACAATTCAAAAAGGGCGGTCTCTGCCAACACTAATACAGTGCACCAAATACTGCAGATATTTCCACTGCTTTTTGCTCGACAAATGAAGTCTCCCCAACAAGAATGTAAAGCTTTTATTTGATTTGATGTTATTTTTTACGTAATAAATAAATTAAATAATCCAATTATTATTTTTCACAATTTTCCTCTGCATTGTTTACAGCATCGACGACTCATGAAAAAGTACACAAAAATAAAGTGTGTTGTGAGAAAATTACTCGCAGTACTATAATTGAATTGTTTGTGAATAAAGACATAATGTCCATTCCCTTACCCCAATACTAAACAGTGGGATAAATCCTTAACAATTAAAAAAAAATCAATAAATGACTGAAAATATTTAAGTAATTCAACAATATCTATTCACAAATAAAATTGATAAAAATAGAGCAGACTTAATGCATTAAATCATAATCTAGTATGTTAAATATTTTATATAAGAATGTATTTAATCATAGTGTTATATTTTATAGTAGAAAAATAGAGTTACAATTCAGAAGCAGTTGAATTCAGGTTAGGCGATCTTTTAAACAGCAGGTGGCACTGTCTGAGAAAACGATAGGTCTGAAAGTGCAAGTCTGAGCGTGCAGTTGGGTCTCCGGGCCTGCAGCTTTATAATGTTGGCTGCAGTGTGATCTGTTAGAGGTAATTACGCAGTAAACCAGCAGATGGCGATACAGCCACTAATGTAAACGGAACACTCCAGTGATCTGTTCAGCAGCATCTCAATTCTCCAGACCAACATATTAAACTGGCCACCATTAAACCACAGCACACTTCAAAGAGAAAACACATGGCGTCTAATAACTATAGACATGGTCAAAGACAGAATAATGACATTTAAGTCCACATGTAACTGTAGTAAAGATCATCATTATCTCCATGGCTGATAGAGGCCATTTTGAGGGATATAAACAAAAACAATGGTCCCAACGTACTTACTGTTTTACATTTTTAATTCCTATAACTTCAGAGAATACAATAAGAGACACATCTTAAAGAATAATGCTATGATAACGTTCTTAACATGAAGTTAGAATTGAAGTGCCTCTTGTTACAGTTATGAAATAGTTTGATAAGCAGGAAATGTTCATGGGTCAATGACATGACCACATTAAAATGGTCTATATATATTTATATGTACCTGGGCTCGAACACTTCATTGTGCAGGTAGTTCTCGAAGGTCTTGCGAAACTCTGTCTCTTCTGCCTCTTTCTTGAGCTGCATCTCAGTTTTGGGACAGGCGCAGCAGTGCCCCTTCTGGTCTGGGACCTCCGTCTGGTTGAGCTTCTGGTCCTCCTCGACGTCGTGGTGCGTCGGCGTGTGGGACGGCACTTTCATACCTGAAAAACAAGAGCGTTTAGTCTTTCGCATTCTTTTTACTAATTCTGTCATAGTCTATTAATTGATTTGTTTTGAAATGGTGATGACGACGTTTACGGTGATAAAGTAAATAAAAAATTATATTTATAAAAAAAAAAATGTACAAGATATACCTTTAAGTGTTTACTTTGTTGCATTTGAGCAATTTGTGCCTGTAGATTTCAGTTGTTAAATATATTTTTAAAGGTAATTTTTCTCAAAATCAGTTTTTTTTTTCAGCCGCTGAGGCAGAAATCTCTACTTCAGAAACACACGTATAGGAAAAAGTATAGCTTTATTAATTTCTGTATTCTGAGAGTTTTTACAAAGAGTTAGTTCATCCATGTGCCTGATTATTACAGCTGTGCAATAGAAGAAAAATGTGATATGCAATAGTATGCTAAATAATGCGATATTCAATATGCAATGCAAAAAAAAAATAAAAATAAATATATATATATATATATATAACCAATGTAGGTTTCATGTTATTTCAGGGAAACCAAAGCATTGCTACAATTTTTGAAAGGAAACAGCCATGGTTGCAAAAAAAAGTACTGTTGCAAAAATAAATAAATAAAATAATAATATTAATAATAATAATTATTAAAATTAATA
>CAIGQZ010032594.1:10051225-10076806 GCA_903798205.1 Danio tinwini
ATATATTATAGCATCAGACAAAAAAGTAAGTAGTTAATACATAACTGTATAATTTATTTGTGTATATATTTTATATCTTGTTAAAATAACCTTAATACACCAATATCTAACAGAATATACAATCTCAATTGTTATAGACGATTATTATGCAGCTCTCTGGAATACTCGATTCTGATTGGTCAATTACAACATTCAGTGAAAGGTAAAACTGATTGAACTAATAACACATGCTCATCCAGATATAACAATCATCTTGGCTGTTACCATCATTTACATGTATATTTTACTTTCACTTTTACGGATATCAGATCACGCTGTTGTTTGGTGCCAAACAACAAACAAGTCTAGTGACTGAATAATGATGATGATAATAATAATAATATCTATAGGAGTGTACTTGTATTAGTTGAAAAGCTGGTAAATTAGTAAAAAGCTGTTAAAAAACTCAGATCAATGTTTTTTGTTTTGTTTAGTGGCAAGTAGTCATGTAATAGACTAGGGAGATCATCTACATCCAATTAGTTTTTTTTCACAGTATAAATCCATACATTGTCCCTTACATAGCATTTTATAAGAACAAGCATATGCCTATTTCTTTGGCAGATGTCTTAGAGTAAGACTTTGATTTCGACAGTGAATGTATAGGACGTTTATTTGTATATATTGGCTAATATTGCAATCCTCTATTTTAAAGATGTGTCAGAAAGAGACTCTTATTTTGACATTCCAACGGGACTTTTTATCTTGACCAATATATCAGCTGACATTTTTAAATTTTCTTTCCCATTGAGCGAACTTTTCTTTTTGGTCAATGCGTTTCATTCGAGCAGTGCATGAGACTGTGCATGACCACCAAATCAGCTGATACTTAGGGCGTACTCACTCAGCACAGGGGAGATTTCTTTAGTTATATTTTTTAAGTGGTTTGATATGCGGTGACACGCAGTCTAATATTTAGCCGAACAGATCAGCCACTTTTGACGCTCATAAACAATCATAAAATCCTCGTGCTGCAGGAATTAGGAGGTTTGTTGAAGGCGCAGCTGACGTGCAATGAGGGGTTTGCGTCTTTAATAAACTACGACAGTTTGCGTTCATTGAACAGTACGAATGATTAATTAATCCATATCAAACAGTCCCTTAAAAGTCACGTCTTGCTTTCAGTTTCGGGCCCAAGTGAATCGATTCAGAGCACTCACACTTCTCAAACGATCTGTCAAACGGGCCTTGGCACGGTTCGGATAGCATAGTGTGAGTACGCCCTTACTTTTTTTACTCCGCTAGTAAGTAAAACTTTTTGCCCAATATTTGGGATTCTTTAATCATTCATTAACATCAACGAATAATAAAGAATAACAAACGTATAACCTAATAATCAAACATACCCGCTGTCCAGCGTCTCTCCGCGGATGAGATGCAGTTTGCGGAGGAAAGAGAGCGAGACGAGTGCGTAGGCCCTGCGGATGGTCAGATAACCCGTGATCTCCTCCAGCTGACCCAGACTGGACTCCAGCTCGGCGGCGATGCTGTCTGTACGACACAAAACAGTGATATACATCTATTAGACAAAGACACACACACAAGTAGTTGATTTTATTGCAGATTTACAATAAGCTGAGAATTCTTGACACTTTTTGGATTGTACGTTTTTAAACTGAATTTGAATATTGAGTAGTGGGCGGGGCTTCATTTATGCAACTCATCATTCACTTGCAGCAAACTAATGGTTGGTGGGGGCATGGATAAGCCAATTGACATCATCAGAAAAGGACTGCTGTTCTGCAGCAGAAGCAAATGATCAGATTTTGATTGAAGATTACCTAAATGAACCGTTTTAGTTCAGTGGATTACCAATGTAAAGTTTGATTTCATGCGGACTTCAAATCAAATTGAACTTGTGGTTTTATGACACCAATTAATGATTAATTCCTAAAAAGAACTCGCTGAATATTTTTTCTATTGTAATTTAATTTGTATGAAAAATAACAAAGCATCCCCGTGAATATATTGAGTTAAAGGGCGCCTAGGTTACCACTTTTTCCAGATTTAATAATAGTCTTTTGTGTCTCCAGAATGTGTCTGTAAAGTTTCAGCTCAAAACACCCATCAGATTTTTTATTATACCTTTCAAAAGTTACTAATTTATAGCTTTGAGCACCAGGTAGCGGTTTTTGTGTACTGCGCATTTAAGGCTAGTCCTTCATGCCCACCGTTTCCACGTGCCTGTCAGCGTGCCTCAGTCTCCTCCCTCGTCTGCGTCAGACAACAGACAGACGTAAAGGAAACAGATCTCACGTAACGTTTGTGGAAAAAATACTACAGTAAGACCTTTACCAATGAGTATTTGATGCATGTGTTGTGGAGTTGCAACGACGAGTCACACACAATGTCGTTACAAAGTTCACACACACACACACACACACACATCGCAGACATGCACACACACAGCGCAGACATGCACACACACAGACAGCGTGCGAGTTTAGCTTTGCACTGTTTTTGCACGCAAATGTGACAGGACACAGGTAATATCCACTGCTGTATGGATATCTGTTACGTTAATGTACAAAATAAACCTGATTTAACGTTCACAAATCAGGATTGAAGCGTCCTCTTTTATAATTGTTCTGACACGCAGCTGTGGTGATGAAGTAAATCGCTGTTTTCATTACAAACATGCTCCGTTTTAAAACATTTTAAACTTGTCAAACTCATTCTTGATCCCATTTGATGATGATTGATGATCCTAGCAAACTGAACAGACATTTTATTTACGGTTGCTTTGCGCACGTCCTGTCTTGTTGATATGATTAAGCATTTCTACGGAGACATGTTAATACGCGGCTGTCAATTAATTCGGTGGGCGGGGGGTTCGCACTCCTACGTCAAGTTGCGGTCGGTCTCAAAACAGCTCCAATTGGTCCACTGTTTATATGTTGTTAAATTGAAAAAAAAAGCACTGGGTGTGTTTATATCACCCCAATATGACGGTCTATACACTATACCTACACATATGTCTGTCCAAACTGCTTGAAAAGTAGATTTCTCACCATAGGTGCCCTTTAATGAATAAGTTATGGGTCAGGGAATAGCGATATCTGTGTGTTTATTAATTTGTTGTTTATTTACATGCAACATTGCAAACGCAAGGTTAACATCACAATCCATAAAATTCTAAATACGATACTATGCATCTCCTACCTTTTTATTTTTATTGACCTTATTTATTTTTATATTCTGTGTGTATGTTTTTCTTTAGTTTGTTTGCTGCTTAGTTTCGATGTTCTGTATTGTTAACTTTTGAAAAAGCAAAATAAAAATATATAATTCAATAAATGTGTTAAAAAAACTCTCTCAACTAAGAATGAGTATTTCATATAATTTATTATCAGCAAGGACATTAGCATAATTTTCCATATCAAGCCGATGCTGATATTTCATCAATGCCGCCATTATCCATCAATTTATCAAGAATTCCAAGAATATAATGCAGAACTTTATTTTTTATCTTATTTCAGGGTTTCTGTGCATTTTACTAAGTTAAATTTAAGACTTAAGACATTTTTAAGACCATTATGAATGAACTTTTAGACTTATAGCGGGCTAAATGCTAAGGATTTTCCCCCAAATAGCGAAGTTAGAACAGTGTTCGCTTGCCCTATCAAAATGATTCAAATGTAATACATTTAATGATACAATAATAATAATTTAGTTTTTTCAATAATATCTTTCAAATATTTTTAAATGAATTTTCATATATATTTATTCACAAACCCTATAACCCTTAGCAAGAATAGAACAAAACATAGCTGTCAATTACTTCAGACCACAATATTAATAAAATTAAGAAACAACAATTAACAGGAAAATTAAGACCTGTTTAAAAAAGAGTTAAGACCTACAACACACCATAGTAGATTTAAGACTTTTTAAGCCCTAAACTTTAGCTTTTGAGATTTAATACATTTGAGGCCTTAAAGACCCCACGGACACCCCTTTTTAAAATTATATCTTTAGGGGTTTTCCACCTTTAATTGGAAAGGACAGTGGAGGTTACAGACAGAAAAGTATTGGGAGCAGAGAGAGAGGAAGGTTCGGCAAAGGACCTCGAGCCGGAATCGAACTCGGGTCACCGTGAGCACTATGTTGCTATATGTCAACGCACTTAACCACTAGGCTATTAGCGCCGACATTATTTGTATTTTTTAAAACGTTAAATCCATTAAAAATGAATCAATCTAGACTCACTTCCTCCGCTGATCTTGATGATGAGACTGCCGTTAAGCACCGTACATCCACGCAGCGCCTGAGCGGCCGTGACAGAGTCCACCGTCTGCACTCCTGTACACACTTTAGGACACCGACCGGTGCAGGGCGTGCAGATCAACCTGAAAACACCACAGACATGTGTTTAGTGAAGAGCAATGAGTGATGAACGTAGCAGAGCAAGCCTGAAGGTGTTCAAAGACAGTCCCGAGCGCTGCCGTACACACATGCATTCCCCATGATGTCACCGGCTGACGTGAGTTTTCATGATCAAAATCGCCTGAGGGCCAAACATATTGTTCCCTGTGTGCTGAAATCTCATTTCACCTGCGCTGCTGTCATTGATGCGCTTGGATTGATGCCAAAATACGGTGTGATGAATCATGTGCTTCATTTAACCTGTAATTATTTGTTTAAATTGAAGGAGTTTTCATACTTTTATTTTGTAATTGAATTATACATTTTTCCTTATTTCACATTCTTCTTAAAAATAAACATACAAATGTTTCAACAAGGCGTTGAGCCGAAACATTTGTGTATATTTTTCTGAAGAACGTGAATGAGTCATGACCTTTTGAGGTTTTCAGTATATTATACATATATATACATATATATATATATATATATATATATATATATATATATTATTATAAATTTACGCACCAAAATCAGCATACTTAAAATTGATACTTTTATTTTTTACTTTTTTACATTTATAATTTAGTAAAAAAAATGCACATTGCTTGTTTTTCTTTAAAAGTTTTTTTCTGTTTGGTAGATGTCTAGAAATACTTTTATTTTGAAATTTAGGACTTTATTTTTTTTATCTATGTATCTGAAAATATGTAAATTAAAAAAAAAAGAATCAGTAGCTAATCATTTCAGTTTAGTTGATATATCTGAGAGTTAATATATGATATTAGGGTCTAATTTTGACAATGCAGAATTTTTATTTCAGCTAACATCTGCTGACATTTTAGAATGATCAGCATAGACTGTCCAATTTTTTTAAAGATCAGCTTACATTTCATCATGCTGATTATTAAACAAAAAAATAGTCAACGCTAATAACTACAATATTCATAATATCAGCTGATGTGTCAAAATAAAAATAAATCACATGTGCTTTCCTGTATTTTTAATCGTTAACATTGCCTTAAACACTTTTCTTGTTTTGACAATATTTCAGAAGAGGCTTCATTTTTTTTTATGTTCAACTTCAACCAGTAAGTCACTACTGTTATTCAGCAATGTTTTAACTTTACAGTAATGTTACTTTTTAGATTAGATTGCAAAGATTATTGTTCATTTGATACCAAGCCTTTAATTGTCATTTATAAGAGATTTATAAAGCATAAATAGCCCTCACTTTAGATCAGGTCACAAAACTGCTTGAAGTTGAGTTAATAAAGCATTTATTAACATACATAGTAACCATTACTATTTGCCTGAATAATGTTGATTTCAATAGTGTACTAATCACTGATTAACTCATTCTGAATTCTCTTAAAAGCCAGCAACCACTCTTAAATACAAATGGTTTGTAAATAATGCAATACTTAATTTAGTAATGAAAAATAAATCATTAAAGTATGAAAGTACAATTTTTAAGCACATTATAAATGTGGTTGTAAGTGAAGAATACAGCATTTGTAGCTGCAGTTATGAACTGCTTACTAACGCTTATTAATGTAGAGGCAATGGTTAACAAATAATGAATTCACAAGATGCTAATGCGTAGTAAATGATTTATAGTGTGTAGTTATTATAAAGTGTTACACATGATTTTTATGGGTGTCTTTTTTTTGATTATCAAATTAAATTCTGGTATTTAGGCTGATATTTGGCATATTTTAAATGTCGGCATATATTGGTATGTTTTTAGGTTCAGTTTTGCAAAGTTTTTTTTGGTTTTGTTTTTAAGAAGATTAAAATTGACTGATAAGCTTTTATCATTAGTAGAAGTGCTGGAATACGATATTGGGGCATAACGAAGCACAATATTTTTATTTTACCCAGATATCACATGATTTTTATAAGTGTATTTTATTATTTTTGAGTTAAATGTTGGTATTTTGGCTGATATTTAATATTAATACTATAATTATCAGCAGAGACTGCTAAGTTTTTTCAGTTCAGTCTCTGTAAGTTTTTTATGTGGTCCAACATTTGTTATTTTTTGTAATAATCAGCTGTAAGTTTGGCTGACTGAGAATCACACCATACACATGAATTCCCCATGATGTCACCAGCTGGCATGACTTTTCCCACTTGCAGTCGCCTGAGGGCCAAACATATTGTTCCCTCTGTGCTGAAATCTCATTTCACCTGCGCCGCTGCCATTGATGCATTTGTATTGATCCCAAAAATATGGTGTAATGGATCATGCATTCATTCAAACTGCAACGCAGCGATTCATTTGAATGAAAAGAGTCATCAGGGGCAAACGTGAAAACATAATCACACCCAGACAAAACAGCACTGATAGTCGCGCTGCGCCCTTGAAGTTTGCAACCTCCACATCACAGCAAACACAGAGGCCCGTTTGATGCAAGAATCAGCAATTATGCTGAAAGAGGGAAGAAAGAACTGTAGAATATGAGTCAGATATAATTCGACCGCTTAATTGAATCACTTTTCAACAAAATTAGAGAATAACATTGTGTAATCACTCTCAAATCTTGCTAAAACGCTGCACAGGCTAGGAGGAAAACTCACTGATATTGCTGTAAATTTAATTTACGCAGAGCTCTCATATTTGACTTTTCTTCTGTTATTTAATAAAAAAACAATCTTGATCATCATCAATTACAGTATAGACGCCCTAAAATGTCATTCAGTTTAACAATTGTTTAAACACACACACACACACACACAAAGCAGACGCTGTCGGTAATAAACATGATATTACCCATATTTTTACATTTTCACAAAAGTTATTTGAAACACACAGAAATTAATTGGCTCATTAAGGTTTTTAAACAATTTATTTATGAATTAAATGCTTTTCCTGAGGTTAAAGTTTATTCATTTGGGAATTATATTAATCATCATCATCAATAACGGTTGTGCTGTATACTTTTGGTTGACTTTAAGGGGTTGTTCACTAGGTAATTTCATGAGTTATTTTCTGACCGGATAGCAATCTGAAAGTACAATGCCAGAATATAAAATAATTTGTATAAAAACATCTAGCCTGAATATCATCACTTGCATGCAGTAAGATATATAATAATAATAATAATAATAATAATAATAAAAAATAATATTAATAAAAAACAACAATAATAATAATATTAATAAATAATAATAAATAACAACAGCAATAATAATTGCATGAATATTAATAGTAATGACAATAATAACAGCAATAATAATAATAATAATATTAATAAATAACAACAGCAATAATAATAGTAATAATAATAATAATAATAATAATAATAATTACAATATTAATAATAATAATATTAATAAATAATAATAAATAACAACAACAATAATAATTTTAATATGAATAGTAATAATAATAACAATAATAATAATAATAAATAACAACAATTATAATAATAGTAGTAATAATATTAATATTAATAATAATAATTATAACAATAATAATATTAATTAATAATAATAAATAACAACAACAATAGTAATAATAATAATAATAATAAAAACAATAATAATATTAATAAATAATAATAAATAACAACAACAACAATAATAGTAATAATAGTAATAATAATAATAATAATAATAATAATAATAATTCAATAATAATAATAATAAAAATAATAGTGATAAATAACAACAACAACAACAACAATAATAATAAATTAAAATGTAGTGTATTTGACACATAATCGACATAACCTAGTTAAATTTGCATATAGAACCCGATTTAATAATTGGAATTATATCCATTTTGCCAAATTTGGTAAATATGGCGCTCATGTTGCCAAATGGGGCTAAATGTAACCATTTTGACAGATCAGATAGCTATCCAATCAGAAAAATGCATGAAGTGACCTGAGGCCTGTTTCAGTAAGGCGATTCAACCAACTCGAAGTTTAGACTTGAACTCTGAGTTATTTACCGAGAGATTAAAAACTCTTGAGTTTTCGGTTTCAGAATAGCTGATCTGAGTTGGGTCAATCAACTTTGAGTAGACCAACTCAGAGTTAAGTGTGCACACCGTGACTATAAAAAAGCATTATCAATGGAGCGCAGATATTACGAGTGACCATGGCAACATCTGAAAAAAAGAGGCCAGCATTTCTTTCTCTAGCTGAACTTGACGTCCTCATGCAAATTTATAGCAAATATGAGCATATATTTAAAAAAGCAACACTACTGCATCAGTGAGACAGAGACAGTTAGCATGGGAAACATAGCTGCTCAAGTTAATGCATATTTTTACATCTTAAGAATTTAAATATATGATATAGTATAATAAAAAAGTAATGTAATGTGTGACGTCTATACAACTTTTACACATGTTTCCACTTTTATACACGTTGATCAGTTTTAATAGATTTAAAAGTGCACTTGTGTGTCTGCCTCTATTATTGATCAAGTGATAGAGGTTGATATGACATTTAGAATGTAAGCAGTACTAACTAAACGAATAATAATCCTATTAATCTAGTTACAGTACATGTCGAAGGTCAGTGAATTTAAGCTAATTATTTAAAAAAGACAAGCCATTCTCGTCTGTGACTTTGTTCTTTGTGTGACTGAAATGTAGGCAATAGCTATGTTTCCATCCAAAAATATTAAATAAATTTTGCAAAACTGAAATACATAAAAGACGTGCGAATAAAGCAGCGTTTCCATCCAATGAATCAAAGAGAACAAAATCGTCACTTCCTCATTAACTGGCCCCAATCTTTTCTTTATTTAATAGGCTAAATTTACTTGTGCCTCAAAAGACAATTGACACACTGAACATGGTGGGGCGTTTGAAGCCATGAGACATGGAGAACAGACACTCTTGCCACGCTCCAGATGCTCAGGAGGTAATTAATAATATACAATGATACTGAAAAGGTTGAGGCGTTTTAGAATGACCAAAACAACATTTAAGATGTACAATGTGCTCAGCCTGCTGGTTTGTCTATTCACACACATTTTCATCATCATCTCTTATAACAAACTTTTTTTTAATGCACATACTGGAATATGTTCAGAAAAAGTGTTTTCATCACAGTTTATCTGCATCTTTTCTTATTGAATAAAAGTTTATCCTACTCAGTTATTATGCGCATGCTTTTTTTATGCGTTTTTTTTAATTTATGTGCATCATGACGTTTCCATCAATTGTTTTTATGCACATATCCAAAATGAGCATTAAAATAGGTTTATGGAAACGCAAGGCGAGAAATACCACTTCGTCTTTAAAATAGGGGAGGAAACTGACAGAATCTCTGAGTTTAGAGAATAAAACCTGCTCCTGACCAGGTTAGGTTCACAGAGTAAGTTACTCCGGTAACTGACTCTGAGTTAAAGTTACCTCTCTTTCAGAAACAGGCCTGACTTACCCTGCTTTCTCGAGTTTGACAAACCTGCCATTTTGAAACGGAAAACCCAGAGTTTCTCTCATTTCAGGGTTAAAGTACTCTGAGTATTTTCTTTCTGAAACAGGCTCCAGGGGTCTCATTGATAAACAACGTGGCGTACGCACAAAGCGAGAGTGGAAACGCGAGTATGCCACTTCCCATGCAAACAATCAACAAACAAACATTTGTAACATATTTAACTTAAGTAAATATTAAAAACGAAACACATTTAACTTAAATATTGACTCAATCGAGTCACGTTATTTATCATATGAGCCATAGTTATTAATAATGTATATGTTTTATGTAATGTGTTCTGGCATACGTTGACTATTTGGAAGCTTTCTACGCAAAGTTATATTAAAATAATAATAAAATAGTCATAAGCAGGCAAATATAGAATCTGTACGTGTAGAATTCGGCAGATTTTTATCCCATCATCTAGTCGATCTATTTACTTATGTAAATGTGTATAAATATATATGCTTATTCAGTGTTAATATGAATTTTAGTAATATTATTGACTAATATGCAAATGTTTGTAATAAATATTTACAATACAGCTTGTGTAAAGTAATATTTTCTGAATATTAGTAGGTATATTATATGAGAGACTTGCCTTGTTTATCAAACACTGGATATAAATAAATTTGCATTGTAAAGTTTAAATACAATTACAATTGGTTATTTTTTGTTTAATGTTTTACTTTTTTTGTTACTATACTCTCAAACCTCTGCGCACAAACGACAAAAAATGCCTGCAGATTCTTTCTGGCCTTGGTCATAAGTAATAAATGATGCACCTAGGTGTAAACAGGCCTTAAGAATCACTTTTTTACAGAATTGCTTATTATTCTATTAGTTTAAGCATAAATCCCACTCTTTAATTTCTCTTCCAGGATTGGACAATTACATTTTTATATGTTAACCCCTTCTCACAACATTACCTTCCCGCTGATTTGGTTTTCCCTAGTTATCATCCTCATTTGAAGTATAACAGGCCTCAGGATGGAGGGGGGTGCGCGGTTACGAAAGGGGACTTACTGCCGCATGACTTCCTCCCACAAAGGGCGAAAAGGTGGCCGGACGAGAAAAACAAGCTAATGACGTCACTTCAAAACAAAATTCCTGGAAAACAGAGATCCCATCAAGCTTCCACGACTGCAGCAGCGCTCCGTGCGGAGACAAAGGAATCAAAAGGCCACCTTTCTAAAGACCCCAGCCAACGCGAACAAAGACGGCCATTGTTCCCGTTCGCGGTGTTAATTCCCTGTTTATTTGTGCGTTAATAATTCCCACACATGAAGCTGGACGTGCAAACCAGCGTGTGCGTGAGCTTCCGGACATTCCCGGATAGTCAAAAAACAGGGGTTGCTTTCCGACACGCAATGTTGTTTTGGTTGGACTCATTAGACTTCTGCTTAGCTTGACAAATTCAGCAGGACAGCAAATGAGTCGCTCGGAATAATCGGGGTGGCATTTTAGCGCTCTTAACACTTGACACCGGCCATTCTCATCTGCTCATTTTCAATTTGCCGAAAAACAATAAACGATGTTATGACACTTCCAGAGCAGCTTCTATTCTCCTGCTCCAGTTGAGCGTGATGAGCAGCTCTTTAATTTGATCAACGGTAATAAACAAATCACAGAGTTCCACATGAAATACTACTTTATACCTGCAACACAAAATTCTTTCATTAAATCAGGGTATCTGCAGGTTTCTAAGAGTTACACCAGCTATTATCCAGCAAGCATTTTTTGTTTTTAAAAGATGTCTAATAGATATTTAAACATTGTTGTCTTGGCTAAAACAAGGCTAAATGTGGGCTGTCAGTGAAAATCTAATAGACAATTAAGAATAGGCCAAAACTAGACTAGTCATCAAATAAACTGAAATGAATGACTACACATTTAAAGTCTGTCTAATCTGTCTATTTGACGACTAGTCTAGTTTTTCATCTGATCTCCTATGAAGCAAGAGATCGCAATTATATATGATGACGTGTGCAGGTGCTGTAGTGCTGTCCCAATTCTTAGGGGTAAATTTTGAAGGGCTAGTGGTACAAAAATAGAATTGGGATTAGGCCTAAATGACATTCTGATACTTCCAGAACAGTTCTATCTTCTTCCAGTCAAGTCAGCTAGCCATTAATATCCAGCTGCAGATCTGCAGACCCACACAAGTTTTAGGACACACTATCGAGGCCACACAATTTAGGCAGGGACAAACCATTTATGATTACGACAAATGTTAATGTTTTATTATAATGTTTATTTTATATATATATTGTTAATAAATAGTGTACATAATAGACAATAGTGTATACTACTACTATACATACAAATATGGCGATCGAGACGAGCGAATGGGGAACATTGTTTCTGACCACCATTCAATATCATAGACTGAACAGTTTTCTATCAGTCATCATAGATGATCAGTCATTATTTATCTGACAGAGTCAATATAGCAGATACTCGTTTGCTGGCTTTATATCCTTATATATAATAAAATCTTTTTACATTTAATAAATGTATAACACTATATTGATATTTTACTCCAGCGACTGAATAGTATTTATTTGCTTAATCAAATAATAGTCATTAGAGTATCAAAACTGCACAAATGTTAAAATGATCATTATGATATAATAATGAAATAACGACTGCAATGGGAAACCCTAAACGATTCCCGATTGCCAGATTCACAGAATGGCAATCGTAGCACGGATGGTCTCCATCGCCATATTTGTGAAATACAGTAGGTGGCGATAATGCTCCCAAGGAGTTAGTCTTCATTAAACAAGAAAAAAATAGAAAAAGACTGATCCATCGATAACCATATATGATTCGCCCCTGCCCAAATTGAGTGTCCTGGATTGTGTCCTAAAACGTGTGGGTCTGTGGGTCTGCAGCTGGATATATCTTCAACAAACAGATAGTTAATATTCCAAATGAACAAAAACACATTAGGAACTGCAAATTCAAGCATGTGTAACCCACCGGTCCTACTGCACCCAACCCGGTCTGAGCTGGGATCGAACCAACAATTCTTTGCATGGGAGTCGGTTGCTCTAACAAGGAGGCTAAAGACCATGGCCTCGACATCTGTCACTAGAGCACTTTTAGAGGTCAGAGGAGTGAGGCTTACTTGCATAGCACTTAGCTAGCTGGCCTCTGTTATACTCACCCCGCCCTAAACCTCACTCCCACGTGTAGCCCACCAGTCCTACTGCACCAAACCCGGTCTAAGCTGGGATCGAACCGGCGATTCTTAGTATGGGAGTCAGTAGGTCTAACAAGGAGGCTAAAGACCATGGCCTCTAACACTGTCACTAGAGCACCTTTAGAGGTGTGAGGTGTACCTGCATAGCACTTCGCTAGCTGGCTTCTAATACACATACAAAACATTTTGTTGAGGAGAAAATTGATACTTACGAGGTGGAGTTGACAGTGGTGTATCCGGACGGGCATTCTGGGATGCAAGCCCCTTTGTAAATGACGTATGCGTGACAGTCTCCGCTCTTGTCCTTACACTGGTTGTGCAGGTCCTGGCAGAACTGAAGGGACACACAGCGCCAGCTCTTGAAGGTGTAGTGGTCCTGCGGGCAGCGATCCACACACGCCTCACCGTATAGGAAGTTGCGACAGGCCACGCATTTGGTGGAGTTCCCGGGCACAGAGCAGCCGCCCAAACACTGCTCATGACAGCACTCTTTATGGGACGTACAGGCTCCATGGACACATTCAGACGGACAAACTGAAGGGAAAAAAAGAGGAAATATTATTAGTTTTAATGAAAAAGGCAGAATATTACAGGCGAACAGAGTAAATACATCTTATTCTTACATCATAAGGCAGATTTATACTTCTGCGTTGAGTGTTCGGGATGACCCATGGTTATTATTGACAAGACACTAGTTTGTAAATATTTGAACACATTTGATTTATTCATTTAAATTTTGGAAAGTCATTGCACCTGCAATCAGATTTTTTTTTTCTCCTCGAAGTTTACTCACATATCATATGCATGTTTTTCTTTCTTTCTAATAATTATTTACTAAAACATGCTGAAAACTAATGTTTTTCTGGCTCGTCATGGTGTAAGTGATAAGTAATCTCTAAAAAACTTGGACTCTAATATATCAAAAAAATATATATATATATTCAAAATGTCTTCATTCAAAATTAAGAAACAAATGTTTCAGAAATGCAAACAATTAGCCGATATTTAAGACATCTTAAATATGATTTCTGGAAAGTATTTTTTTATCTTTGGATGAAGACATTTTGAAAATTCTTTTTTTTTTATTTTGTTGGCATATTAGAGTCGAAGATTTAGAAATTTGGATTATTTTGTGTTCAGCTAAAACTCTAAAACAAGTTGAAAAAAAAAGATTTAATAAAGATTTAAATTTTTTAATAATATTTATCTTGTAAGGAATTTGTGTTACACACTGAGGAAGGCATTGTGCCGAAACGTTTGTGTTTTCTGAGTCACCCGTAGAATGTAAAAATAAAAACAGCATGAAGTAAATACTTGATGAGTGCGAATCATTACCCTTTTGAACAATAATATTTATCTTAACTTGACTTTTTAGTTAAGTCCAAAAACAAAAACAAAAAAATACACAAATAGTTGGCTAACTGTATTAATAATTTTGTGATCGTAGTTAAAGTATGCAAGGTTTTTGTACATTGGCTGACATCGGATTATAACAGATGTCGATAATTAAAAATGGCAAGTATATCGGCTGACCCCAGTTAATAACAAATGTTGATACTTACAAATGCAAAGTATATCGGCTGTGGAGGTTAAAATTTTAATTGCCAAATATATTGGCTGATATTGGTTGATTACAGGTGGACATAAATATAATTTACAAGTATCACCTGATATTGGTTGATAACAGACGCCAAATATTGAAAATGGCAAGTATATCAGCTGACATTGGTTAATAACAAAAACTAGCATACTTTAACATCACATTTCCAAAATTGCAAATAAGGGCCTACTCACACTAGCCTATCCGAACAATGCCCAGGATTGTTTCCTGGTTTGTTTGACAAGTGTGATTGCTCCGAATCGTTGCTCAGGCGTGATTCAGTTGGCCGGTGTTACACCAAATTCTGTGACCCTAGTAAGTGCTGTCCTCACTCTCACACACGCAAACATCGTACATATGTACATACTCTCACGTGAACGTGCTTTGCGCCCACGCACATTTGGCACTCAAGGTACCTAAGCTGTTTGCATTTGGAGAACATAATAAAAAATACAAGGGATTTTACAGATACTTGTATTGAACAGTTCATTTGAGAGCGTTCACGTGAGAGTGTGTACGCTGTACGTGTCCAATCTGCCTGTGGGAGCGAGTTCTAGCCAAATAGTGAGAACAGCGCCTACTAGGATCACATAATACGATGGTCACAGAATTTGGTGTAACACCGGCCCTGGCCCGGTTGGAAGAGGTGTGCCAGAGCACGGTTCCATTGGCCTTTGGTGTGGTACGCTTGTAGTGTGAGTGCAAAGCGCGCCTGAGCCCGAAACTGATGATGCAACGTCACTTTGAAGGGACTGTTTCATATGGATTTATCAATCATTCTTACTTTTCAATGATCACAAACTGTCTTAGTTTATTATAGATACAAACCCCTCGCTGTACGTCAGCTGCACCTTCAGCAAACTTCCTAATACCTGCAGCACAAGGACTTTTATGATAATTCATAAGTTGTGGTTCGCAAAATATTTGCGAAAATTTTTGCCTGTGTTTGTCATCCTAAATGACTAAAAACAATACAAAACGATAAAACTAAAGCAATAAGCTGAGCGAGAGCGCTTCTCTTCCTGTTAAACTGAACAGCGGCATCATCAATGACATAAACGTGCTCCGGCTCAGTAGGTAAAAAACACAGTGGGAGTGCAGGTTGAGGGGGAGAATGGAGGGGGGACAAGTGCGCTTTGGCATGGTTTAAGGCAACCATGCCTAGTGAGAGTACACCCTAAGTTTGCAATTATTAATACAATCAGCCAACTATTTACGTATTGTTTTTGTTTTTGGACTAAATTAAAGTACAGACCATCCAAAAATGAAAAACATTGAATCATGTTTTAGAGTTTTTGCTAAACACAAAAAAATCAGTTTTGAACAATATTGTTAACCAAACATTTGATTTCTATAATATTTCTGATATAAATCTGAAGAGAAATGACCAAACTTTTGCGTAAACTTTCCTTTTAGCAACAGGTTTCAACCCTGACATTGTGTTTAAGATATCAGCTGTGATAAAATCGTGGCTAATCTGCAGGCGGAGGCAATCTGAGGTCATCGCTGTGTGCCTTTCATCAGGCAGGAAGGAAGTGATTCAGAGTGTTTGGCCATCTGGAAGTGGAGGCCTGCGCGCGGCCGAGTGTGAGAAGAAAACCAATGCTAGCGGTCTGTAAGTCATCGTCCTCGTCTCACACTCACGCTGGACGCCCGCTAGACCACAACAAAGACACTACGCCTTCCAGAAACGTGGAGAGATGAGCACGCTGCAGGAAAACAGGAAGCATTCTGGGTAGAGCATCCAGAATTGGATAGAACAAACAGGAAGACAACAGTTTACAGAGTGTTGAGTTTGAACTGAGCAGCCTACTAGGACTTTATTTACTAGTAAACGTTTATTTTGAAATAATACTATTAAACAAAATAAATTATTGAAATTAATAAGAAAATCTGTATTGTAAACAGTTTCCTACGTCTCCAACACTACTCTAGACCTACTGAGGCAGTCATTTCTAACCGATTTTGAAAGTACGTGAGAAATCAAAATTTACATTGCAGCGATTCCCACAGATTTGAAAAATATTTGCGAAAGTAGCCGGATTGAAATCATTTACTCACATCACATAAATAGTTAACCATATACGACAAACAAAACATACTTAAATTTTTAACAATATCTGTAAAAATGAAAATAATTGCAAGATTAAAATGTGTATGTGCATTGATTAAGCATTACTAATAGTGTGGTGTACATATAAATTGCAGCCAGTTTAGACCAGTCATTTCGTCCTCTCCGAGTATACAGTGGTCAATAGCTAATAGCGGTAGTTACGTTCTAAAAATAACCCACAATAGGCGAAATCCGCAAAGTAGTCCACTTTACTTTTTATTTTAACTATAGATGTTCTAAGGCTGTAAAACCCCTCACTACACATTTTAGAAACTTTTCTCAGAAAGGCTTTAACATTTTCACACTTTTTTCTCTTGTTCAAACACTCTCAAAGTTCAAAGCTTCATAGAAATTAAGAATGAAACCAAAGATCAAAACCATTTGATTTATTTATTAGGTAACGGTGCCCTACAGTCGTGTAACTTCTACCTTCCTTGAGGAGCTCCAGAAGTTCATCTTTTTGTGCGATGGTTAGCATCTTCCTCTGCCTTTTGGGTGCTACCGCAGGTCCCTTTGACGGCGCAGAACATTTTTGTCGACATTATAGGGAGAAAATTTGCAAACATGCAGTACAGCACTTCAGAGTCACACTACTAGCAATAGAAGATTTATGTAATTTGGCAAACTAAACGCATTCTTTCCTGTACAGGAGACACTGCATGTAGGAGATTGATTGACAATGGTGTACAGCCAGTCAGGAGAGAGAACGCAATGCACTAATCAGGACGCAGAACACAATGCACTGTAGAAAAAAAGCATGTCAAATTGCACAAAAACAAATCTCCGAAAGTACGAGGCAGTGAAAAGTGAACCGCATTATAGCGAGGGACCACTGTATAGTAAAGTTTTTCTGAGTCGTTTAGATTAAAGAATGAATTATTTAATGTTTCTCTCATTCTCATGCAAAAACGCATACAATTAACATCAGCTTTAGAAAGTGAAAGCAAAAGGTGAATCCCGGAATTTTTAGGAGATTTAGAAACCCCGGTCGGATGAATTTCTTAAAGAGCCCCTATTATGGGTTTTTGAAATTGACCTTCCATGTAGTGTGTAAAACGGCTCTTAGTGAAGTGAAATATCCAGCTAAAGCTTAAATCTGAAAGTGGACAGTTTTTAAAACTATTGATTCATCTATAAAAGAGTCGACTTATAGTGGTTTAAATGAATCATCTTGATAACAAGTCTTCAGCCGTTTTGGCGTGACGTCAATACGAAACATAATGGTTGCGCGCGCAGACCCGGCAAAATTCAAACCTGTGGCCCCACCCACTAACACAGCAGCAAGACGCTCATGAAGACGCTGTGAATATTATTGGAAGTGTGAGGGGAAAGGAGTCGTTCAGAAATCTGCACGCTTAAAATGGGCGATCTATCACTACACAGCTCATGCATTAGTTTCTTCTTCCATCTTGTAATGAACAGACAAGACACCAGGGGTGCATGCGAAATAAGGACAAATTATTAGGTACACCGGCAGGCTGCTGAACGCTGGGCTTCGGGCTGGTGAGCAGCACTAAAAAGGCTTGCGAATGGAGAGCGGGAGTCCGCAGAGATAGCTTGCCAGAGGACAGAGGATGCTACAACCTCCCGGCTGGGGATGTGATCGTTTAGAAAAGTAGAGTACAGGTAAGCCCTTAGAACATATAGCAGTTCACGGATGAGGTGCACATCAATGATTGCAAATAGAAATGATCTACATGTTTTGTTACTAGTACTACTATCACGTGTACTGTATCAGGTTAACTCATTATATTCTCATCGCGTCTAATGCCACGTTGCAAACGTGACGCGTGCTGCTTTGTTTACAGATTTAAATGCTTTCATGAGCTCATTCCACTGCCGTTTGTCGTTGCTATGGCCACCGTTAGCTGATCCTGCACACGTGCAGCGGTCAAGGTTCAGAATAGTTCAGCTTTTGCTGCTGTGTGGATTAAAACTAAATGTGTGTCATACATATGCTAGTGTTTAACTGCACTGCTTTCGGCGCTGAGGTGTCTGAATAACACTGTTGAGAACCGGGTACTGTTTACTGTGGTGTTAGTAAGTTTACTTTGAAGCGTGTTTCGGGCGTCCGCTGCGATTGGTCGACATCGTTCAGGATCCGATCACAGGCTGTCATAGGTCCAATCAGCGCAGATTAACTTCGCGCTAAGGAGGGGTTTGGGAACAAATGAATCGCTGAACGATTCATATGGGAGTCGCTGGGATAATTTGGTAAAAATAAATGCATATTTATAAGACCATGACTGTGTTTTTTGACCCTGCATACATATCAGTATGTTGTTGGAGACCCATAAAACTGAAATATGACCCTTTTCAATGTGTAATAGGTGCTCTTTAAGTCCCAAAAAGGCAGAGCATGTGCACAGGCCTTTGTAGGTTTGCAGAGCATGTAAGACTGTCTGTGAGAGTGTTGACAGTTCACGCGCACACAGAACAAAATGGGTAGGCCTAAACGAGAGAATATTTTCCACTACTTAATTAATTGCGAATGTTTGGTTATATTGGGAGGATACAACAAAAAAAAAGTGTAAAAGGATGATGATAATAATAGGAAAGATTTTTCACTAAATATACTATACCAAGTAAAGTCTATATGTGGGAAGCACTGCATTGTTTATTTTGCTAGCACGCATTGTTATTTTTTTAGGAAAACAATTAATACATTCTGTTTGTATTAGTAATCTTCAATCAAATTCAGACCATTTGCTTCCGCATTTTGGAAAAGTGGGGCTTCTCTGATGATGTCAGTTTGACGACTTCAAACACAATATTCTTAGTCACGCCACTCTTACCGTTTGCTTGCTAAGAGGGAATGATGCACAAAATAAAGCCGCGGCCCCTACTCAATATTCTGTTTTAGTCTGAAATACATCAAGATACTGAAAAAAAAGCCTCAGCAACATCCGGTTAATCTAAATAAATAAATAAATAAAACGTACTATAGTACCCTGACTTTTCCTAAACGTGTGAATATTTAATTATAACATTATTTTATTTAAATTACACAACACAAAATATTTCTGAGCATTTCTACCTTGAATGTCCATAACACTCAAATTGTATTCGCATTTCAGCATTCTGTACATTTTCCTCGGCCTCTGTTGCCTATCAACTTCATGCTAACAAACCATGACTTTACTTCAGACATCTTTCACAAACTAAATTAAAATAAGTTTTTGAAAAGAAAGAAAGAATAGAAACAAAGAACATTTTGTATTTTCTTATACTTGTTTATTTTATTCCTCTTTATGTAAAGCACTTTGAATGACCATTGTGTATGAAATGTGCTATATAAATAAATATGCCTTGCCTAAATTTTCACTTCTGCAAAAAAAACTTTGCTGCTTGTCGCACCTTAAGTCTAGTAACTGATATGCAATTATAGGCAATATTGCAAATAAAAGATTGTTTATTTAGTGTAACGTCTTCATAAAATATGACCAGAGACATTCAAATCTTAATTCTAAAATCACAAGAATGTAAGATGTGACAAAAATTCAGTTAGTTACAGAATGACCAGAATGACCGTATGATCATTTCAGTAGTTATAGAATACAGGTGGTTCCCAGTGTTAAAAGAACAATTTTACACACTATTATTAAGCAGTATTTAACACAATTCAAAATATTTCAATAACTAAAGAAAACAATAAAAAAATATTGAAATAGTATCTAGTTGGCTGTAAAAAGAGAGTAGTAATTGCTAGCATTTTATTGTAAACCATCATTGTTTTTTCTTTTATCAAACTACACAAAACATTGAACAATGGTTAAAATAATTGTGCCTAAATAAAACAATCTATGTAATAAATATATAAAAAGAAATAACTATGCATTATTTACTTTTTCAAATAGTATAAATAATAATTTTTAATAAAAAATATTTAATAATATTTAACTTACTAATATTGAATATATTTAATAATATTATATTAATTTTTAATATTTATATTAATTAATATTTAATATCTAATTAAAACATACTGTATAACATACATCACAAACATAAACTTTTTATTGAATTAGATGTTGAATTAGATGTTATATTTACTATTTACATTACTAAATATAATTATATAGCTGCTTGTAAACAAATAGTAACAACCATCTCAATAGCTGCGCATACTGCAACTTAAAACCATTTAATGTTACTGGTTTAAAAGGGTGCAATTTGGCATAATTTGTCCAAAAATATATTTAACTTAATATAAAAACAGTATACAGAAATTCTAATTGAAAAACCCACAGTCTTCCTCTTTTCTCAAAGCCCCGACCATGTTTACACACTCCGTTCACAGACTCCCGATCCAGTCTGATTACTCCGCTCCGTGTTTTGAGCGCAGCCTCAGATCCGCCCTCACCCTTAACCAATGTTTTTGCCGTCCGTGGAAGGCAGCCATTCAATGGCCTCTTCCAGCAGCGGGAGCGGATCCGCCCAGCGTTAACCCTCGCTGCGCCGCAGACAGGCACCAGACGGACAGACACAGGCAGGAGCGAGCATGCAGACGCTCCCAGCATTCCTCACATACAGCAGCGATGGCGGACGGAGGAACCCTGAACACCCTCAACCCCTCCTCCAGCCTCCCCGAGGATCAGCACGCATCCTCACTACTGCTTCATTCATGAGCTTTGTGTGCTGCCTGAAGACTCAGTGTGTGTGTGTGTGTGTGTGTGTGTGTGTGTGTGTGTGTGTTTGCTTGAAATGCTTATTCGATGTTCGTTTTCTGCAAGCATACGACACCGGGAAACAAATATGTATTAATATAAACAAATATGACAGTAAAACTCATATATATTGTATAATAGTACAAATAAATAGATATATTTGTTTTTCTTTATATTTAAAACAATTAAGCTGGGTCAAATATGAATTTTAATGATACATTTTAATCAGATTTGATCATTTTGGTGTCTAGATTTTAGAAATGAATGATGTCAACACTGATTTTAATAGTATTTTTGACCTACTGACTTATTAAAATAGCCTCCATAATAAATAATTAGCAATATAAGCAGGCCGTGTTCAGTTCAGTAATGATTAATGGTTGAGTTAAAAATTTGGTGCTTTGTTGGGTTATTTTTAACCTTTATTGGGTTATTTATTAATAACTCAACCAGTTGGGTTAAGTATTTGGTGCTTTGTTGGGTTATTTTTAACCTTTATTTGGTTATTTATTTAATAACTCAACCAGCTGGGTCAAAAATTAGGAATTTCAATTGATTTAACTGACACAGAACAGCTGTATTATTATGCGTACATAATGTTGTTTCTGCGTTATAAAGTTTATTTAGGCTCTAACGCAATAATGTTGTTGTTGTTTTTTTTACCTCTCCGTGTCGTGTTTTTTATATTTGTTCACCAGCACTTCATAGCCAATCTATAAACTGATAAAAAGGCTTAAATAAAGCCTTTGTTATTTATGTTATTTATTTACACAGCCATAATTATAAAATTAATAGTGGTATTAGTAATAGTAGCAATAGTAATACCAGAATGGGGGAAAAAACATTTAAATCAAAATAACCCAATGTATTAACACAATGCATTGGGTTAAAATAACCCATAGTTGGGAAGATGCTATAATAACCTATAGTTGGGTTATATGTTGGGGTATTTTTAACCCAAGTATTTTAACTGACTAAACAAATAATAATTTAAATGGTAATCTATTATTAAAAAAAATATTAATAATAATAATCATGTCATTAAAATTGTTTATAGTAATGTGTTATTATATATTATGTGTGTAAATAGTAAATTATAAATGAATAATATTCAATTCTGTTTCATTATATCACTAGAAATAAGTGAATAATTAAACTTAATGTATTATTATTATTATTTTTATATTTATAATTTATTTAATAATAAGCAACCTAAGTGTATTTATCAATACATAGCTATATATACACACACACATAAATAATAATTTAAATAGTAATCTATAATTATACAAATTAATAATAATAATGTGATTATTATTCAGAGTAATTTTTTACTATAATATTATGAGTGTACATAGTAATATAAAATAAATGTTGTATTCAATTCAGTTTCATTATATCACTAGAAATAAGTGAATAATTAAACTTATGTTTTGTTATTATTTATTTAATAATAAGCAAACTAAGTGCATTTATCATTTATGCACATAAATAATCATTTAAATAGTAATCTACAATTCTAAAAATTAATAATAGTTATAAAAATATCATTATTATTATGCATAGTAATTTATTATGTTATTATGAGTACATAGTAATATAAAAATTAGCATTATATTCAATTCAGTTTCATTATATCACTAGAAAGAAGTGAATAATTAACTTATAATGTATTATTATTATTTATTTAACTTAAGTATCTTTATACAAGTTATCAATAAACAGCAAATAATAATTATTTGAATTATTTAACTCAATATTCACTCATTTCGGTGCATTATATTATTCATTACTTTAAGAATAGCCTTATGATATTGTATAATATAATGATTTTTAGATTATTAAATGCTAATAATAACGTACAGTGGACGCTGTGTTGCAGCAAATGTGAATATTAGACTCAATCTGCATCACTGAAGCCTAGTGACAAACACACTCCTCTTTATACGCCAACTTCACGGGTCATATATTCACTGAAAACTCTTGTGGATTCCCCTTAAAAACACGCTAATGCATTCACACATGCTCAGTGAAGCAGTTGGATGGCGTTTTACTATATTTGGCCGCACTTGCATGTCTCGGGCCTCAAATGATTTACTGTAAACGCTACTGATCATTTGTTCAGAGGAGTGTGTCTTACGAGAGAGCGAGGCGCTCGGGGGAGGGGAGCCAGAAATGTAAACAAAACAAACCCGTAAACGCAGCAGAGAAGCAAGGGCTCTGGAGTCACAAGGCTCAAACACAAGGTATCAAAAGCACCTTTGCTTATGCAATGCCAGCCTGGAAAACACACACATACATGCAGCCCGGCTGACCCGTCATTCAAGGTTCATCGGTCCAAGAACTCGACAAACAAAAACAAGCTCCAGGAGAGTCGCCTGGGCTCCTGATATGGCCACAGAGTTACACAACTGAGGTGAACAGGAAGCACAAAGGTGATTTGCTATCAGGGCGTAAAACATTCCAAGGAGATCTCAAACAAAAACCAGCGCTAATGTCACATTTGCAGATAGATTGACCTCCGAAAGAACACTTACAGGAGTTCATTCAAGTTTAATTGGTCGATCTGAGAAGGTAGATGTTGTTTTTGCACTTTCAAGGGTTCAAGTGTGCGCACTTCACCGCAGGAGTGAGTCGCGGACCTGCTTGGGCAAGTTGTGGGAGTGTTTTGTCATGAGCACATGTCCCACAAGACCTCAACAGCAACAGAATGGCAGAACATCATCATCCATTTGTTGCAACAACTGGGGTGTGTTTAACAATTTGGGGGACTCTAGGGAAAGAGAGTAAAGGGGGGCTGGGAAGCTACCCTTAATAAAATCTTGATGAGAAGCGGGCGCCGAGGTTGGAGCAGGTGTGAGGGTTGGCAACCTACAGTACATGTACTGTTGGTAGAAATGATATGGGGTTAGTCACATCAGGAGTTCTTAACCTTTTTCACTGCAGGGCCCACTTCTTCCTCCGATAAATTTTTGAAGGCCCACTTGTCTGACATTTGCTCTAAAATGTTTGTCTGAAATGATCATTAAAACCTTGTGTTTAATATAAAATAATATATTATTTATAATATATATTATATTATATTATTTTATATTATATTATATTGTATTATATTATACTATTTTATATATTATTTTATATTATATTATTTTATATTATGTTATATTATATTATTTTATATTATATTATTTTATATTATTTTATTTTATATTATATTATATTATTTTATATTATATTATTTTTTATTATAACAAATATATATTATACATTAGTTGTGCCTTCTATTATTTTCTATAATCAGAATTTTGTAAAAAATATATAATTTTTTTTATTATATATAAAACTATAATAAATAGAATTTTTTTTATTTTAAAACATACACAGATTCAAAGAAGTCAACAGGGACATTGCAAAAAAACAGCTTCTGCTTTAAACTGGACTAACTGAATATTTACTATAAAATATCTACTATTTAAAAATATACAACAAATAGTCACCTACAAAGTTTCTATCTGACATTTTTGTCAAAATTTAGTTTTTGACATTCTTATTAACTGACAGCTTATTTACATTATGGAATGTTTTTTTTAAAAGTTGTTTACATTTTAAGACTTTTTATTTAAAAAAAACAACGTGCTGCGTTAACGCGAGACTCTTATACCGCGATAAAAAAATATTGCCGTTAATCTATTCTCAAAGTTGGGTTGGGAGCTGGGTCTATACTATGTAAGCTATAATAACTTTCACCTTGATATTTTAGCGCGGATGTATACCTGGCCGGTGAGCCGTCTGACAAAACAGTGCCCTTCTGAATCAAATCAGCAGGATGCCTGACTTTAACTGCAGTTCGGCAGTTTCACTTTAACTCACGAACATTTCATTCATGCGTCGTGACAAACTTGGTTATTAAATGCAAATAATGAGTAAGGACTGGTGAGAACTTAATAACGCAAACCAAATGAGAAGAAAAAAAAAACTTCTGCATTTCGCAGTGTGTTTGTGTGTGTGTGTGTGTGTTTGTGTGTGTGTGTGTGTGTGTTTGTGTGTGTGTGTGTTTGTGTGTGTGTGTGTTTGTGTGTGTGTGTGTTTGTGTGTGTGTGTGTTTGTGTGTGTGTGTGTTTGTGTGTGTGTGTGTGTTTGTGTGTGTGTGT
>CAIGQZ010032594.1:10116037-10130609 GCA_903798205.1 Danio tinwini
GGGCCAGCGTGTGAGATGCTTGGGACAGTAACTGGCTTGTATCTAAAGTTTAATTTGGCTGCGACTGTCAATTGCATGCAAACATCTGTCTTATAGGTTCAAGAAAACCTTTCAAAACAACAAATCATTTTGCTTCAAATCATCTGAAATCGCAGCGTGAGCGCATTTAGAAATAACAGTTTGTTGGCAAAAGCCTCTAAACGCCACTTGCCGTTAGCAGCAAAACCGCTATACCCCGAGAACCAATCAGAAGGCGTGAATCGAATCATTGGTTTTCAATGTAATACGCCGACTTTTATGAGGAGACTGTTTTATTCTGTTTCGACTTTAAAAGATGGAGTTCAAAGAACTGCACAAGACTGTCCAACTGTCACTAAATGGCAAATGAAAACGTCCCTTACCTCAAAAGGAAAAGAAACACACTGTACAGTCGAAAGTGTAGCATGCATTCATAACGTGCTTTTGCGCAGTGATGCTGCTTTGAATGAGTCTGGTTTACTTTACATTAAACGGCAACTCGGATTCACAAAAGATGAAGTTAAGATGCCTTTCTTTTATCCCACATGGATGCTATGAGGATAAACAAGAAACGAAAAAGAGATGGGTGAATGAATGACAGCTGAATGAATGAGGATGAATGAATGACAGCTTCTAAAATTGTCTGAGAGACATCCCCTTTTTGCACAGTGGACCTTGTGTTCTATTTGCTAATGTAAGCTATTTTTAAAAATATAAATATAATGTATAAAACTATACATTATATTGCTTCATATTATATAAGCTATGTATATTCATGGACAATGCACAGATATTGATGTTTCATAATGTTTTACACTACATTATTTGAATCTACCAAGCTTAGTTTTCAATGTTTGCAATGTTTACATTGCTCTACATACATTAAATCTAAATCCCAAATATCAGAAATGACAACAGATTTTTAAGATTTAATTAATGTCAGTTTTAATGTTATTGATTAATGCACTTACTTGACAGATTTCATTCATTAATTTTCCTTCAGCTTTTTCCCTGGTTTTTCACAGCAGAATGAACCGCCTCTTACTTGACAGAATTATGTGTTTTTAATTTTAGGTGGCTTGTGTAATGCAATTCATGTTTGGTAAAATTATTTGCATCTTTAGTGATTTTTCAACAAAAACACTGTCTTGTCCTAATAGGTGGATTTAGAGGTTTGACGCAAAAGAAAATCTACCTTGTTGAAAACCAAAGAATTGTCTAAAGTGACATTTTTTAAAAAAAAAGGTATTTTATTTACCAACTAATAACCTTATCATTACCTATAAAAAGAAACTTCTGAACCTAATCAGAGGAGCCTGATAGAAAATGCTTATTTACAAAAAAAAAAAAAGAGGTCTGATGGATTTAGAGGGTTTTGCCTCTGAACTCTTCCTATATATAAACAAACACATGCATACCACAGCAACAAAATAATTACTACGCCAGTTTAAATCATGCAATTATCTATAGTTTGCTTCCAAACACTATTATATTTACTAAAGTTTTTTTTTATGTAACGAAACAGCTTATACAGTATCTACCGCCTCGATGACAGGCAAATATATTTTAGTTCAGTAAAAAACTTGGCCCTTTTCATGATACAAGCATCATGCCCAACATATGTGCTTATTTTATTTTTATATTTTCTTTGAAATATGGTATAAATTTGTATTTTTACTTTCTGCCCTTCATCTGAATTTCGCACATCACCAGAACTGCATGATTGCAAACAACCTATTGTGTGCTATAAAAAAAAGTTAAATATTTACATCAAATTTTTTTTGGGGGGATTTCTCGATATTACGATAAATAAATACGATCCACCCTAATTTTATTAACCTAATTATTATTTCTAAGCCTTAAATTTATTTGCTCTAAAACCAAAACAGCAAATCCTATAAATGTTTGTTGTCGGTTAAGTTTGGTTAACGTAAATTCAAAATTATTGAAAGCAATTGATCCAGAGAGAGAAAAAGAGAGTTCTCCACAATCACCTGACGTCACCAGACAGGAACAAAATGCCGATGACAACACTTTTTTTGAGGGGGGGGGCTGAACTTTGACCCAAAAAATAGCTCTGGATTGCGCAAGAGCAGAGTAACACACAATATCAGCACACGTTGTGCGGAGGAGCAGACATGAGCTGTTTGCACTAGTCTGCAAGAAAACAATAAGAATTTTAAACATCGTTGTTTAAAAATATTTTCTTAGAAAGAAATAAATGCTTCCTAGGCAACAGGATGTTGTGTTTCTGTGTTCAGTTGCAGTGGAAACTAGAATACAATACAATACAATAAGCAAGCTACTTTTAAGAGAGTTTCTTTTTTCTTTTTTGCTAAAAATGGAACTAAAGCACCTGCAAAGATTTTTATCTTCCCACTCAAGCTCACGGTTGAGTCCCGAAACACTTACTGACGCTCATATCATTATTGCATATTATCATAAAAAAATAATAAATAATTCTTACATACGTTTTGGAATAACTGTTGAATTGAAGACCAGAATATAAGGTAAGGTAATGTTGGCAAGAATAAAGTAATATTTTAACTAAGATTAATAATAAATCATATTTAATTACATATAATCATAAAAATAATAAATAATCCTACATATTTCTACTACTAGTAACAACAGGGTTCAACGCTAAGGATTTTTTCTACTTGCCCAATTTTTGCGTTCTGTTCTAGAGCAGTGGGCCAATAAGAAGAGCTTGAAGGCGAGGTGGGCATTGCAGGATTTGTTTACTACAGCAAGTTGACATGTCAAACCATTGTTTTAATGTCAAATCCATTGTGTGGATTGACAAGTTTTAAACCATTTCTGAGCACCGTGTTTGGCATTTTTTGTGCAAAAATGCATTCTGCATGAGTCTCCTAAATCTGCGCATATCGTGAACATTTTGCAGTACAACCTGGTCACACAATTTTATGTGCCTCCGGTTTGCGTACCCTGATAGACAATTCTAAAATGCATGGCACTGTTCATAATTCTGCTGCGCCACAAAGCGTCATCTGATATCCAGTGTGCGACCCCTTTTAAGACTGTTTTAGCACGCAATTGACAAACAGTCGGAGCCAAAATAAACTTTAGTGACAAGGCAGCACTGGCTCAATTGGGCCAGTAACCATACTGTCCACTGTCCCAAACGTCTCTCACGCTGGCCCCTGAATAATCAAAACAATTATAATCTCTAATATTATTACTGTAGTAATAATAATAATAATAACACCAAAAATAATAATACATTTTATTGGCAAAATGACTTAATAAAAATAATAATAATAATTTAAATACATATACATTCAAAAGAAACTAACTTACCAAATAATTAGAAATAACCACATTTTTTATGTTTATTTTTAATGAATAAACATCATTATATTAACATTTTCACTATAAATTGTTATTTCATAATTTATTAAATTTTACATAACTAAATTCTATTATTTGTTTTTGTATAAATAATTGCATAATTTATTTACAATTAAATAATTGTATAATAATTCTTAAAATAAATAAAATATATGATAAATAAAAATAAATATTGCAACAATTTGTAATTATTGTTCATCATTATCTGATGTAATCATGCTACAAAACAGGCTTCATCTTCAATTAATGCTGCCTTCAATATAAAACAGAAAAAAATAAACGCACACGCACACACACACACACATACACAAAAATCCCACACAATTCGGTAAATAAATGTGAAGGAGAGTCAAAAACCGTTTGCAATACACACAGATTCCCCTGCTTGTTATCCACTGAGAAGGCGAATTCCTTGGAGGAACAAGCAAACACGAGCGTCAGGCTAAACAAGCAAACACGGACAGGTTGTGTTTGCTGGCACGAGTGTTTCTCTGGGGAAATGGGATCTTGCTGTAGGGTTACACACTCCCTCACCCCACCGCTGCCCAAATACAGCAGCATTGCGTCACGCGCCAGAAATGGGGTCTCGCTTTGACATTACGGCCGACTAAACTTTCACCTCTCACATGACAGGAGTGGCTTGAGTCATGAGCGCTGGCCTTTGAAGAGTCCCCAACACAGACCTTTATTTGGGCCCAACGCAGCTGCTCTCATTGAAGATCCTGACCTCATTGATACCGATGTAGTGCCAAAATCACTAATAATTACATCCAAAATTACAGACCTTCAAGACCACCGGGCACTGGGTTATCGGTCAACAAACAACCCACTTTAAAGTGCACATGACCCGGAAGCTGCGACCATTTTGTTTTTCGTATTGTGACGCAGTTTCTAGAGAAACGTGGCTTGTTTTTTTCTACTGCGAGCTGATTGGATGTAGTAAATTAAATCGAGAAAAGGGGTTTCAAAAAAGTATTATAACCCAACAGACTCCTCCTGCTCACTATTTCTGTTTGTTGTCAAAAATGACAGTTGGAGCGGTGTGGTTAAGTATGTTAGCCACACCCAATACCTAAGATAGACATAATCTGACAATTTAAATGAAAAAAAAAAAAAACAATTAAAATAAAAACAGGTAGTGCATTTTCAGATTACAATTCAAGTTAGAAGGGCAAACTATTTTTTTTCTTAATGATATGCACAGATGAATTGTTTACCACAAAACTAGCAATGTCATAGGGTTAGTTTTGACTTCATTCGTACTTTAAAGTCATTACTTTAAAGGAACTAGGGTTGTAAAAGTGGAACGCAATTGGAACTACGGCTGTCAAAAGTGGAACGCAATTGGATCGCAAATGGAACTAGGGTTGTCAAAAGTGGAACGCAATTGGATCGCAAATCCAACTGGGGTTGTCAAAAATGGAACGCAAATGCAACAAGTGTTATCAAAAGTATCGAGTTGGGTACTATAATTTTCCCTCTATTTCCAAACATCCAAAACATCCAGTTCCCGCTAACATTTGAGAGCACGTTCTTAAACACCGCTCAACATATATCCCTGTAATTGGCTGTGAAGATCATCGTTTTACCACTCATCTATTTGTTACTTCTTTAAAACACTCCGTGTATCCAGGTTTGCAGTTAGTGAACAACGGTGAAGACTGGTAAACTGATGACCTTCAAGGTCAATCCCGCTCAATTCTTTTGAGAACTCTAAATGGAACACAAATGGGACTTGCTGATTTGGAAGTGTTCTTAAAGTCACATTTCCTGCTTTTCATACACACTTCAGTGTTGTGTTAGTTAGGTTATTACCAATTACATCATAAAAATTTTATTTCAAAGAACTTTTTTTAATTCTTACTAGTGTCTAAGAAGTAAATCAATTACTCAATAAGTAATTTAATTACTTTAACTGATACTATTTTAAAATGCCTATGAATCTAAATGTTTAGACAATAAAAATGTAACTCTTAATTCTTTACATTTGAGCCAAGCAGGACCTTTTCGGACCTTGACTTTATAAAATGTAACCTTCTTGAGCTGAAAAATATAATAGAAAACAGATTCAGTGTTGAAAATATATTTGTACTTTAATGCTCGGCTTCTCTGAATTGATTAAATCAGAAATCTTAAAATGTATTTACAGTATTAAAGGCAAGAATGTTATAACTAATTAATTACAAAGTGAAAAGTAACCTCTTTACTTTGTGGAAATACAATCCAACTACAGTAACTTGTTACTTTAATTACACCCAACATTGGTTCCAAATGTGTCCCACGTACGATTTTACCATGTGATTGCACACGATATGCACTGTGCACCCCAAAAAAATGTTCCGACATTTGGTTTCTGCTTCAACATTGTGCCAATGCCTCATTTTCATGGTAAATGAAAACAGCACGCAAGATGTTCCGACATTACAATTAAAGGTCAATCTCTTTAAAACAAACTAGCTTCTAGATGATTTGAACTAATCCCAGATTAGCTTTATTAAATTTGTAAACATTTCAAGTGGCTTATTTGTTACAAAACAGAAAGAGCTTGAGCTATCTTTGCATAATTGGGCTGAATTAAGTTGCATTCACACTATTCTAACCAGCAGGTTTCATCAGCATGGGATGTTTCAAAAGCTTCTGAACTGGAATGATGATGCAAATGTTTCAACTGATTCAAAGTCTGCCAAAAAAACCCTCAAATTGCAAATTTGTCATTTGATGAACGCGCAGCTCAGATTTACAAAATAAAGTCATTTTGTATGTTGGCCTTTATTAAAATTAATTCTTCTTTATTATGCATAATGTTTATTATCTATTTTCTGGTTATTATTAATATATTAATAACATTACTAAACATATCTGGCACTTGATTCAATATAAAAACATATAAAAAAAATTTCTTTAAAAATGACCTGCAAATGTATTCTCATATCGCCTTATAAAGAAAAAGAGATTTTTCCAAATTTTCCTTTGCACCTTTTTATATATACAAATGTGCTTATTTGGAAAAAAGTTGAAGATTTCGATTGATACCAAAAAGATTTTAAGATTTTAATTGCATTGTAGCTGCCTGTATTATTTCCCTCCTAAACAAAGTGGAAGTAAACAAGGTGCTTGAGCTGAATCAGGTTGAATAGAGTGTGAGGTGAATAGTGAGCAGACGTGGTACACGCTGAACCAGCCCAATGGCAGAGATGTGTATTGGCACAGACTGTCCTCTAATGTACCTCCGGCCAAACACTAACGCCATCTCACTCGCAAACACACGCAGTTCATCTTCACCATTGAAGGCAGCTTTGAATTGCAAATCAGTCGAGACCTGTGTTTACTATGTGAAGGAGAGCAGCAATGTCCTTTTGCATGTATTCAGATGATATGCTCTTATTCGGCCAGATTCTGATAGGAAACAAAAAGAGTTGGACAAAGAGACTGCTGAAACATTTAACAGAAAAAAACTACTTCTCATTTTAGAATTGCAAGTAAGATCGTAAGATTGAATACATAACGAATGTTTAAAATATAGCTATCATTCATATTCTGAAAAGACCATATAAGTAAATACTTGGTAATTTTGAGAGCCTAAGATGAACTTTGAAATAATCTAAATGAATACAAATCACAAGGAATGACAGGATGCTTCATAATACAATAGATCTCTACAAACACAACAATGGCAGATTGCAGGAATATGTTGCCATTGTTCAAGATACTGAGTGTCAATGCAAACTGTTTAAATTACACATGTAAGTAAAACACTTTGATACTTATTATTTAAAAAAGACACTAAATATTGAGAAAACGTAGGAAAAAAACTACTTTGGTCATGTTGCTTAAATACGTAATCGGCAACATATTATTGTGAATATATTGAGATTATATTAAAGGTTATAAATCCTTACAAAAAATATAAAATAATCAACACAATGTATTCAAATTCTTATCACAACATCAGTCCACAAGCAATGGGCAAATTTAAATGGTTGTGTTAAATGGAAAGACTAAACAAAATCCTCTATGTTGGTTAAAACAACAAAGAAACACAGTATGGGGGCTCGTCCGGGATTTGAACCCATGACATATTACAGCCTAACCTAGAGTAATTTCCCAGGACAAGATAAGTTCATTTCTAGTTCATTTTAGTACAAAATATAAATAGTACTGCTTTCGAAGAATGAAAATAAATATTGCAAACATAAACATAAATTTCGCCTAATTTTCAAGGTGAATAAAATGTAGGTGTTCAAATTCTAATACCATTTCATACTAAAGGGAATAGAAGATTTCATAAAAGATAGAAAATTTCAATACACCTTGATACATAAATCACAAGATAATAATAATTACTATAATACATATAAATTAATAAAATAATTACTAGACCAGTCTTTAGAGAAGTTGACAGCTAAATAGAGTAATAATGCAACATTCATTATGTTGTTAAAATTAATTTAACCCTACCTTCAAAATCAATACAATTAGATATGGTGAATATCAGAAATATCATGTCACTAATTAATTCTCATCTAAAAACTCATTGTTTTCCCCCCAAAAAAGAAAATGTTGCACAGTTGCCCCATTTTGGAGATAAAAAACAATAGCATTGTTTCCACCAAAGACACTACAATGACAAAACCTTTATACAAATTCGTCACAAGAACAAAGCTTGCTAAACTAATCTTTAAAAAATTAAGAGCAAAGCAAAACAACTTCATAATCGCCAGAAAAATCATTGCAACTATAGTGTAAACACTCAAAATATCATCTAGCAAAGCACGTAAACAGCGCCTACAGTGAATCCCAACACAGACTTCTGGTTCCTTTCTAAGTCGAGCTGTTTCGGTTTCTGTTCAACATTGTGTAAATAAAAACAGCACGCAAGAAAAAAACATTCAACAGCAGCTTTAAAAGAAAAACAAATTCAACTCACTTCTCTGGCAATGGTTCTGGTTCCAGCAGCGCTCTCCAAAATTCCCATTAATGGTGGTCTGTTTGCAGGATATAGTTCCAGCGATGGTGCCTGGACAGATGTTTCCACACTCCAAATCGTCCTTGTTTGCCACAATATAATTGTCCTCCACCGAATCCAAGATCTTGGACCAGTCCAGAGTGGACAGATAGCACAGGTTTGGGTTCTTCTCGATGCGCACCGCTCCCCGCGTGATGTTGGTCAAGCTGTGGAGGCCGATTTCCTTCATCTGGATCATCTCAAACATGACCAGTGCGTAGTTGAAGAATAGATTGCTGCCGCGGATGACGGTGAGGTTTGGGAAGAGGTTACCAAGGCTCTCCAGGCCATAGACGCGAAAGATGAGCAGGTAGTCGGTGACCATGACCAGTTTCGGAAAGCTCAAGCCCCTGAAATCCTCCTGCGTGGTCTTGAACATGAGCAGGATCTTCAGGTGGCCTTCGATTACAGTGCAGTTCTCCAAAACACGCAGGTTGGTGGCATTGTTGCGGATGTCTGTGCTGGGGCAAACTGAAAAGACAAGGAAAAAGACGGTTGTCAGCATCTGAACATGTTTATTTGGTCACTTTGCAAAGTTCTAGATAAGGGATAGGCAAACTCGGTTCTGGAGGGCCGTTGTCCTCCAGAGTTTTTCTCCAACACTAATCAAATATATTTGAACAAGCTAATAAGTGTCTTCAAGGTCACTAGAAAGCTAAAGAAAGGTGTGTTTGATTAGGGTTGGATCTAAACGCTGCAGGACCAAAATTGTCCATCCTTTTTCTAGATAAAGGCTATATTTACACTACAACAATGTAGACAATTTGAAGTTTCACTTCTACACAAGATCTCAAAAAATGGCCAAAACTGCTGTGTGACAGGCAAGTTTTTGGCATGGTCACCGTATGGCCCATTTCTACTAAGAGGTACAGTACGGTACAGCACGATACGGTTTTATGGCCGTCTCCACAGTTAAAAGGTACCAAAAAGCGAACCGTACCGTAACACTTTTTGGGTACCCTTTCGGAAGGCTACCTAGCACAACAAAAGGGTACCAAAAGTTGGAGCAAGACGTGCAGCTGAACGCTATTGGTTTACAGAGATACGCCACTAGCTCGTGCACAAGCTAGGAGAAAACAAAGGAATCACCATTTTTAAATACACAGCCGAGACATTATACCGTAATAATATATACATATAATAACGAGCCATGGTCGACCCGAGCTTAAACAAACCTTGTCGTCATCTTGATGAACAGCCACAAAGCCAAGAAGAAGAGCAGAATCTACCTTGTGCCACATAGTTATTTACAATGCAGTCTAAATCCAATGGTACTCTTTTGGCAGTGGAAACGCAAGCCTGAAAAAAAGATGACCCGTATCGTACTGTACTGTACCACTCAGTGGAAACAGGCCATTACTTGTATCGTACTTATAAGGAAGTGATGACATACCGATGAATCGTTACGAAACACTTGAGCAACAACAATACTACCACATACTCAACTATTGTTGTGTATGTTTGTTTGCACTTGCCTTTAATCTACACTCTACTAAACATGAGCATGACATTATCGTTTTCAAAGACTTTCATCCAACAAAGGTGGCAATTTTCAAAAACGTCAACTTTGCAACTTTTCAAATGCGTGCGTTTTAAATGCCAAAAAGGTCACAGTTTTGTAAAGAAATAGGCAAAACGTAAAATAAAAAGACGACTACAAGGATTATTGTTGGCATTTACTAGACAAAAAAATATTTCCTGCATTAAAGTTTCAATGCATATCATTTGAGAATTTTGTGTGTTGCATTTTGTCCCTGCTAAATTTAAGAGAATGATTCAATGAACACTTTAAAAACAACAAGAAGCTACTGTAGGTACAAAGCAAAAGGACACTTTCATTGCTATCATACAATGCTAACGTAACCACAAAGCAAGGGAAGAACTGAGGGGAAAAAAACAATTGCAAACAGAAACCTGAACATGAAAAAAAGACTCAACATTTTAATGGTCCTCAAAAAAGGAACAATTTTGAATAAAAACTGATAGGGAAAACTACTAAATGACAAAATAATGCGAAAACAAAAATTATCCGAACCGAATTGATCTTTATACTAATTTACCAAAAAATTTTAAATAAAAATTCTAAATCGTCAAAAAAAAAAGGTCCTTACTAATTGATTTTCTACATTTTTAACAAAGGTTAACAAATAACTGCTTAACCTAAAAACAAAATAAAAATATACCAACTTTTACTGATGATTTGAACTTATTACTAAGTAACGCAATTCAAAAAGTTCCATGCAAATTCAAATAATAAAAAAAAAATGCAACAAATTTTAAATAATATCTATTATTCATCCAAGCAATTTATGTTATTTTTACATTTTAATATTACAGCATTATGACACAGTTTTAACTGTGACTGAGTCGAAAATGTATCAAGCTGTACTCCACAGAAGACAAAAAAAAGGTATAAAGCAAAATTCGCAATTATTTGTTCGACAATTAACCGCCAGCCCTGGCATAAACAAAGCGCAGAACACGTGAAGGCCATCCTAACAGGAGCATGAAAGAAGATTATGAACGCTGAATAATGCATGGAGCGTGTCCCTGCGCGCCTGCCTCTCTCCGTTCATTCATAATCCAAACCCGCACACGCTGAGACAAGACACAGAGACTTCATTAGCCAAGCCATTCTCCACAACAGAGCATCTGCTAATGGATCAAATCAGGCCCAACTCCTTTCAGAGCCGCTCCATTCATTCAGCGTCAAAACAATACTCGGAGGCCTTTCTCGTTTCACGTGGAAATCACTACCAAATATTCACCGCAGCCCATTCATTCAGAATGCTGGAGTCTACTAGAAACTAGGAGATGTGTGTGAATTATTTAATTAACGTTTAAAATGAATTTCTTTAAATGGTTAATTGACTAATCTAGTCCAGCGTGAATAGAACAGTCCGCTAACATTAGCATTTGGTTATTTTTTGAGAACCCAATAGTACAAATTTAGGATAAAAAAAGTCATTTATTATTTTTTTAATATAACAAAATAGTGCTACGAAAATGTTGCAGTGTGGTAATTTTAAAAACAACTAAATAAGCTAATAACAACAATTCAATTCATATTAATAAAAAAAAATTACAATGTAGATTGTGTAAAAGCAGCTTAACATAAAAGTTCTAGTAAATTGAAACTGTGTCAGTCCAGTTTTTAGAGCTCAGTTTAGTTCAGTTCGGTGTGGTTTAATCTTCACTGCTGAAAGTCCAAACACTAGTCTCCACAAGTCTCAAACCAAGTAAGCCACTGGCGAGGAACAAACTTCACAATTTGACAAAAGTGAAGGAAAAAAACCTTGAGAGAAACCAGGCTCATTTGGGGCAGGTTTATAACAGCTAAGGAATTGTCTGTATTAGTATATACACACATATTACCCCTTGCTCTTTGCATGCTAATTATTTTTTAAGAAGCCTTAAGATAACTTTTAAAGAAGTAATTTCAAATACAGTAGTCATTTTTTAATACGAATAAGACATGTTTCTGAATGATGTATATAATAAATTACTTGACTGAAATTAGTGTTAGAGCATTTAAAATATATGTACAGTGCTCAGCATAATGGAGTACACCCCATCTTGAAAATAATTATTTGTATCTATTTCTCAGTGAATATAGGCTCTGTATGTTGGTGCATTTAAACAAAACATATTTATTAAACAGATATATTTATAAAAATAATATTTTAGTCACCAAACATATTTAGAAATGTTAAGATAATACAATTAAATTCAAGCTAAATATTGCCAAATAAAATTACAACCTACAAAATCTCAAGTAAATTTTTCCATTTTTTGCTTCTCTTGATTTTTTTTTCTTTTTTTAATTTTGTATTTAATATTTTTCTATAACATATGAATTTGGGTGTACTAGTTTTTGGACCATTATTGTGAGTTATTTTGTTAGATAAGCTCCAGATTTGGCTTCACTACTGATTAATTTTATGTATATGCACAAATATAATATTGTATAGCTTCCTATTAAAATATGAATTTAAAAGGGGTGTACTTATATATGCTGAGCACTGTATATAACAAGGTTAATCAAAATATGTAATGATAATCATATAAATCTACATTTATAGTTGAAATATTAAACATTATTTTGCAACCATAAAAGTGTGTTTCCATAACACTGCTGAAAGGTGATTTTTATCTGACCCAATGCTTCCTGAATGGTCTTTTTACGGGTGTTTTGTAACAATAAAAAATATTCCCAGATTGGTGAGGGGTTTCCTTTTGAAATAATGTAAAATATTTTATACAGAACGTTCCCTAATGATTACTTTGCAGTTACTTTTCAGTTGTTGTTTTTTTTTTATAGAAAATGTTTTAGAAATGTTTTTTTTGTTTGTTTTTTTTTTGCAACCACAAAACGGATGTTACGTGAACATTGCAGGATAAATATTTCAAAAATACCATAAAATAACAATAATAACTCTCAGCAAACAATCTGTATTGGTATAAAAAATCATTCCTCTATAGTGTGATGGAAATTTTCAATAGAAGCAGTTTGGTACTGGCCAAGGCCAAAGCTGGATACATTGTAGCACTTCTAGTCAGGAGTTTACAACAAATTCTCAGCAGCAAAATCTCAAAGGCTAATGTTTTCATCATTTAGACGAAAATGTATGTATGATTTATGAGAGTGTATGATTTATGGCGGGAGCAGGTGTCAAAGTCTGATCTCAACGGACTCCATCTTTCTGCAGCGCAACCGTCACTATCGGGTTAATGGTTTTCACATCACTGCCTAAAATGTCAGTTATTTCTCATTTTTTATCTTGATATGGTGGCCGCTTATGGATAAAACCCAAACCAAACCACAAGCACGCTGTTAAGGATGCATATATAAGAAACTCTCCAAACTCATCTCAAGCTTATCGAGATTCAGGTGCTTCCTATGAAGGAGTATTAATAGAGAGTGAAACCAACACGAGTTCAACATTTATAGGTTATATTAAGCTCCAAAGACAAACTAACAAATGACGCAAATTCGAACAAACTAAACGTATTTCTTATGTTTATTTATTTACTATTTTTTGCGGTGCTATGTATTGATGCGCTTAAAAATAATAAAACGCTGCAAGGTTATTCGCAGTGACACAAAAATCGCAAACTAAAATATGTATGAAGAAAATGTACAAGTACTATTAAATTATTATAAAACAATTTACAAAATTATTAAACATAAAAAATACTTAAAAAAATGTTAAATGTTACAAATATTTAACAATTTTCAATTAAAATTCCAAAAACATTGGCATTGACGCGAATGAAAATTTGCATAAAAAAAATAAACGTAAAATAATTCATAATTAATTAATTTAAATTAGTTTTTTTCTTTTAAAATTAGAATAAATTAAACGACAGTAAGACCACATTATGCATGTTTTGACATACTTTAAAGAAATGGACGATATAAAAACATAAAAATAATAATTTACTTTCAGATGGTTAACATACAGTAAAGTATAAAGAGAAAATGAAAATTTCTCAATAAACGTATCAATCAATCAACCAATTAATAAGTCAAGTAATCAATATTTCCAGGCCATATTACACTTTAAAAACATGCACAGATATTATTCAGTTAAGAATATCCAAAAAGTATCTATTTTTTTATCATTTAAATTAAACGTAGCAAAGAAAGTGCATCCGGTAGTAACATTATATTATATATATTAAAAATATATATATTTATATATAGGCATGTCACAATAATCAATACATTGATTTATCACACAACACATGGACATGACCTTAGTCATTTTGGTGATGAAATATATATACATCACCTATACATAAGAACCAATTCTACCAACATTTTAGCTGATTGTGCAACATCTCTATCTATATTGGAGCTGTCAGTGTCACTATAGTTAAAAAACACTGTAGTATTTAATATAAATTACTGTAGTATATTTTCATGTGGGTGTCTGACAACTAAAAATAGATCTTGTAGCAGATATCGCAGCCTGTTACTTTTTACTTTGCACTTTTTTGTTAACATTTACTATTTTACAAATGTGAGAATAGATTTCCTCTAATATTAATCTCTTAATATTAATTATTCGCAGCACGTTAACGGTGATAACAGCCCACCACTACACTAATATTTGTATGTATATATATATATATATATATATATATATATATATATATATATATATATATATA
>CAIGQZ010032594.1:10130619-10140710 GCA_903798205.1 Danio tinwini
ATATATATATATATATATATATATATATATATATATATATATATATACACACACATTGTTTTTAACACATCTATATTTATGCGGTGGAACAGAGTAAGACCTATTTCTTGACTTCACACAGAAATAGAAACGCCTGCGGCATGACATCACTTCGTTGCAGAGACTTCGTTGCAGATGGGTTAAATCGCAGCAAAGTAGAACACGGAAGAAGCAATCAGTGATCTTGCGTCCTCTTGTTCTCGTGTAAAGTCCTCATCAACTGCCAAAGTTCAGGTCTTAAACTCAAGACCGCAAGAACGGAGGACACATGGAAGTTCCCGGATGTGTTCTTGATATTAAGGATGTGTCAATGCAGACTTGAGCGCAAAACTCACTCGAGAACTTCCAGAAGTCTATTTATCTAGTTTATTTGTTGAAATTCATATTAAAATTGGTTTCATTTGTATTGTGCAGTTTTAACACAGTTTATACTTAATATTTGTAAGGCGTTTGTGCATGTTATATATATTGAAAAGGGAGACAACAATAAATCGTTGTATGAAAGCTGCAATGTTTAAAGGGCACCTAGGTTACCCCATTTTTCCAGATTTAATATAAGTCTTTTGTGTCCCCAGAATGTGTCTGTAAAGTTTTAGCTCAAAACACCCATCAGATTATTTATTATAGCTTTCACTAGATGGTCTTTTATAGCTCTCAATAGATTTTTCCTGTTTTTGTGTACTGCGCTTTTAAGGCTAGTCCTCCCCACCCATCGTTTCCACGAGCCTGCCGCGCGTGCCTCAGTCTCCGCCCTCGGCTGCCTCAGACAACAGACAGACATGAAGGAAGCAGATCTCACGTAACGTTTGTGACAAATACTACAGTAAAAGCTTTATCAATGATTATTTTGTGCATTTGTTGTGTGGAGCTGCAGGATGAGTCACACACAATGTCGTTACAAAGTTCACGCACACACACAGACACACACAGCGCAAACACATGCACACATACAGCGCGCGCGTTTAGCTTTGCACGCAAATGTGACAGGATACAGGTTAATATCCACTGCTGTATGGATATCTGTTATGTTAATGTACAAAATAAACCTGATTTAACGTCCACAAACCGGGATTGAAGCGTCTTTTATTATTGTTCTGACACGCGGCTGTAGTGATGAAGTAAAGCTGAAGTAAATCGCTGTAATTCATTAGACACATGCACTGTTTTAAAACATTTTAAAGTTGTCAAACTCACTCTTGATTACATTTGATGATGATTGATGATCCTAAACTGAACAAACCTTTTATTTAGGGTTGATTTGTCCTGTCTTGTGGATATGAAACGTTACTACGGAGACATGTTAATATGCAGCTGTCAATCAATATTGCTGGGCGGGGGGACCGCACTCCTACGTCAAGTTGCGGTTGGTCTCAAAACGGCTCCAATTGGTCCACCGTTTTTATGTTTTTAAATTGAAAAAAAAAGGACTGGGTGTGTTTATATCACCCCAATATGACGGTCTGTACACTATACCTACACATATGTCTGTCCAAACAGCTTGAAAAGTAGATTTTTCACCATAGGTGCCCTTTAAATAATTTTCTATAAAAATTGCAACCATCAGGAAGAACGAAGAGCATCTCATTTTTCAGATCACGCGTTGTCTGTTTTCACGGTCTTCAGAGTCCAAAATTTAAGAACTGATGTTATTTATTACTTGATTGTTCAAGCTACCTTACAGAAGTGCTCTGCTTATTAACAGAGTTGTTGAATGTTAAAATAAGGTGAATTAAAAAATAAGGAACATCCTGGATTTGTTTCTTCACTCTTCTTCATTCTTTATGTATTATAGAAGTATCGAATCGGTTTTCGGTATCGGCAGACACTCAAAATTAAATTACATGGACTCTAGATAAAAAAAAAACTGATCGGGACATGCCTAATAACTATTTTATGTATATTATTACTACTGTAGGCTAAAAACAATATTCATATTTAATGATTTTTAGTTTTCTAATCTCATTAATCTATATATTATGGAAAATGTAGCGTTAAATTTGCGCAATCTGCCTCAATAAGAACTAAGCTGAAAATATTATTATTACTGTATATTTTCTATTACTGTATACTATTATTACTGTAGGCTGAAAATAATATTCATATTTAATGATTTTCAGTTCTAAAATCTCAATCTATGTATTATAGAAAATGTACTCTAACAGTGTTAAATTTGCGTAATCTGCCTAATTGAGAACTATGCTGAAAAACAAACGCATAACCAACAAACAGAGATGAGATAAATCTGTCTCTGCTTCAGAGCAATGCTGAAATCATCCTATAAGGTCTTATAAGGTCAGTAAAGCAACATTAGTACAGCGAAACAACCGAAGACCTTCACCCTCGTGACCTCCACATTTCTGACCCACACACACACACACACACACGGATACATCAGGTCCCTGAAGATAATTGAGCAAACATCATAAAACGGCAACATCTCTCCATAGCAACAGGTCCCAGCATGCAGAAACACAGAGCGTTTGCCAGACAAAAATGCACTTCAGCCTGTTTACCTCTGAGGAAAAGTCTGGAGGGGGAAATATAAAAAAACACCACTATGAAACACAAACGATATCTGGTTACAAGCTGCTGCCAGAGCCCCAGCACTTCCAGAAGAACCGTCAGCAAAATTCTACCATGTCACAATACAATTTGGTAACATTCTTCAGTTTCTTGCATAAACACATTTATAAGAAGTGAATGTATCATTATTATGTCTCAGGTGTTCGCTGTTGTTTTTGGTTTTTCGACTCTCAAAGTGATGGTAGCTGCTAACTTTTATTATATGAATCATCAAGGACCGTGGCTTTAGCTTAAAATCATCTTTAATGTTCAATTGTAGAAAAAAGTCATCTCGAATGGATAGGAGTGTAAATTAACAGCGAACTTCCATTTTTGGTTACTATGCCTTTAAGAATGCAAGCTAAATGTAAACTGAACTCAACTGAACTTAAAACGGAAAATTTCACATTAAAGAAAAAAGTTTAATCACTTTTATCTAATGAGAACTTTGGTACAGGATTGTAACAAATTGTGAAATGTTGAGTTTAATTGTGTGTTGAGTTTAATGCTTAAATTTGTGTAATAAGATGCATATTAACTGGTCTTCCTCCCTCCGTGCTGAGAAAATGGATGCAACACTAAAGAAATGTAAAAAAAAAAAAAAGTTTATATTTACACTTTTTACTACAACAAACTTTCAATTCGCGCAAACTAAAAAAAGTTAAACATTTTTTTTTACTTTTTACTACACAAACCTTTCCAATTCTCACAAAATAAAAACGAAATTTTTTTTTTAACAACTACAATTTTTTTTTCGCAAACTGAAAAAAAAACATAAGAATGTTTACATCAAATATTTTTACTTCGACAAACTTTTTTCAATTCTCGCAAACTGAAGGAAAAAAACAAAAATCAAAGATTTCAATAAGTAAGCTTTTTACTACAACAAACTTTCAGTTCTCGCAAAAATGAAAAAAAAATTTAATGGCTATAATAAAATTTATTTTACTACAAACGATTTTCAACTCTCACAAACTGAAGAAAAAAAATGGATCAAAGATTTCACTGTTAACTTTTTTACTACAACAAACTCCGTTCTCGCAAAACTGAAAAAAGTAAAATGTTTATATTTAAACTTTTACTACAACAAGCTACAATAAACTTTTTTTCAATTCTCACTAACTATAGACCAATTACCAACCTACGTCACACATGACGTCACACGGGTCCCCGGTTGCAGAAAAAGACTGACTGCAATAGCAAACATGTCGTGTTTTGCGGTAGGATGCCAAATTCTAAAACTTAACTTTTACCATGCACCACACTGCTTTCAATGTCGACTGCAGACGTCTTTGGCTAAAAGGGAGCTGAATGAAGTGACGACCTAATTATAAATGCTCGATTCTGCATTTCTCATGTTATATCAGGTAAGTTCACGCTATGCTGAATCATATACATTACTCGTTTTTGATTGCAGCAATGATTTCGACAAAACAGTTACATATGGTTAATTAAACTGCGGACACTGAATGCTAAGAATGAAACGTGAAAGTGTAAGTTATTAAAGTTGGTTTTATATTCACACATTCATTCAGTGAAAACTTGTGACACATTCCCTGTATTGTTCACCACGATACTTCGAGTATCCGGTCTGAAATAACCTGCAAGTGTGACTTGAAAACAACCTTAACACTGTTTATTTCACTTTAAACAATGTTGTACTTTGATAGTCATTGATGCTAATATGATTTCGCTATTTAGAGTTTGCAAAAAATACGTTTATGAAATTATATTATTAAGGAGAAAGTCTGAATGTGCGAATATAAAACCAACTTTACCTTTATGTGTAAGTTCACATACCCTGCCGTACGTTCAGGTGTAGTTCGCTGTCAGAATGCAGTTGTTCTGCTTGTTGATGATTACCCAGGCCTTGTATAATGTTAGCTCCATCTTTTTTTCCTTGTCTTTGGCTCGGCAGAACCTTGGTTTTTAGCACTACATAGTTTTAAATCTGGTAATCAGGCAACATTATTTATTGCACATGACCACACAGAACACAATTGTTGGCATCCAAACACTTGTAAGCCTTAAACTTCTCTCGTAAAATCCCTTAGAGCTTCAATGAGATTGTATATTTCGTCTTATCCAATATCCATTGGGAGGGTGCTATCGCAAATGGATTTGTCAGACGAACGCCGCTTACTTTAACGTTAATTTTGCTGAATCACTGTGCTAATCATTGGGTGACAAGCTGTTATAATACCCTGAAAGCATTATGTAAATAATATATATAATATGTAATCAATATATCTTATTTCTAAGACAACAACAAACTCTGTACCGCATTAGATGTCATTCCCTCACTGTAAATGGTAGTGTTCCTGTTTTTTTTCTGCCACCTTCCTGCGCGCGCATCCTGAATATTTACAAACATGGTAATTGGTCTATAGAAAAAAATGAAAATAAAATATTTAAATTTAAACTTTTTACTACATATTTTGTTCAATTCTTGCAAACTCAAGAAAAAAACACGAAAGGCTTCAAAATGAAAACTTTTTTACTACAAACTTTCAGTTCTCGCAAAACTTTAAAAAACAAAAATGCTTATATTTAAACTTTTTTCTACTATAACAAACTTATTTCAACTCCTGCAAACTGAAGAAAAATAAACCAATTAGCAGAAAAAACCCATTTGACATTTTCACAACTCCTACAAATTCACAACATGCCACAATGCCACAACTCAATCCCTTTCCTTCCGCAATGAGGACAAGGTTACATTTCATTGTGTTGGTCAACATATCCAAGGACATCTGTAAACAGATATGGAGCGTGTTTGTGTAATCGCATGAGACCTCCTCATGTCTGCTCACACACTTTCCAAACTTCCCCTTTTCCTCAGAGCTGAACGCCTGATGCTGCTCTTCATCAATATGGAGCGTCCTGAAAGCGGACACCTAGCCGTCATTTAGTACCCTGATTTATAGGAGTCACGGCGGTGACGTCAGGTTTTAAGTTGCTGCCTGTTTACACCACGCTCTGGGAAAAAGGACAGGAGGCGGCTTTTTACATGCCAAAAGGAGCCGCAGCTGGGTCTAGTAATGCTTACTTGGTAAAGTGCGACGAAATAATGACAAACTCCATATAAAGTGCCGAAACAGATGGAACTAATCGACGACAACAGTTGAGCAAAACTTTACTGCTGTTGTACAAGAAAAAGCACTTGCATTCCCGCACCACTTTACTAGCATGTGCTCACAACACCACATTATTAGTACTACACACTCATCCGTGACTTTCAGTATACGTTAATCACCACCAGGGCTGGGAGACATGGCCAATAAAAGCAGCATCTTTGGGTTTAATTTCAATGTACAATATATACATTTTGTAAATAAGAATCTGTTTATTTTACATTTTTACATCCTTGTCATTGTCGTTAAATTAACCAATAGCTATGTTTCCATCCAAAGATGAAAATGAAACAAGAAAAACTGGAACATTGCATGAAATATTTGTGAATAAAGCACTATTTCCATCCAATGATTAAAAAAAAAATTGTCACTTCCTGTTAAATTTGCAGCAATTGTTTAGAATAAAGAGTCACTGCCTTAAGGCTGATTTATACTTTTACCTAGCTCCACAGCGTGAGCCTCCACTGAGACTGAACTGTGAAGGCTTTAATACTTGACGCGCTCGTTGTTGTACTATTTATTTGTAATAACAGGGGGTGACTCGGATTAAATGTCATGATGAAACAGTAGTAAAGAAGAAGCTAAATGAACGAGTTTAACTATATATAAACTGAATAAATTGTGGATCATTTTCGAGGGCACTATGGAAAATGTTTGCAGTTGGGGAAATTGGTAACGGGCTGCATTATATATATCCAAGCTAACTGCATACTCAATTCAAAACCTTTTACACAATAAAATTAAGAAATTATATACTTAAAAAGCCTTAGACCTTGGGGAAAATGGCCAACTTAGCGGTCAATCACACCGAATTAGCTTTTTGCGTTGAGGGGCACATCTTTTGAATGATTTACTAATGACGGTGAGTGTTTTGTAAGTTGCTTATACGCACTGCGTGCCTTGCGTTTTTGCTGTTGTGCGCCTGCAAATGAAAAAAAGTCAACTCTGAGTGGAAAAAGCATGTTACGTCAGTCGCGTCTGTTTCATTCTCCAAAGGCGGGGTTTCCGTTGAGGTAACAGCAGTGTTTGTGTTATCAAGATGACTATGGAGGCTTTTAAAGATGGAGATGAAACTAGTAGTCGCTGTTTTTAGTTATCCAGAGCTGTATGACTAAAGATCTTGAATATCACAATATTATTAAATATTACAATTATAACAATATCGACAGCAACACTGGCGCACAATACGCAGCTGATTTAGTCGTTATCTAGTGAGTTATTCTTTTTGTCTTGTCAATAAAATAGGCAGTGTGATGCGCCTCGCATTTTTTGAAAGTAAAAGCCCATTCGATGTGATCGGCCCCTTAGGCTGCATTTTATACATCAAAGCTAACGGCTTACTTAATTCAAAACCTTTCATACAATAAAAATAAGAAATTATTTACCTTAAAAAGCCTCGGACAACCTTTGCAGAAAATATATGCTTTGTTTTCCCTCAAAGTTTCAAAGGAAACTTGAAGCAATACACATTAGGCGATTGTTTTGGATTTCTAAACGTGTTGCGTAGCCATAAACAAAGTTACACAAAATGTTTTGCGCTCTGCCAGCCAAAATCATGTCGCGCACACTCAAAGCAAACCTGCGCCTACACCTTGATGACGTCACATTTGCTGCGTAACACTTTAGGAGCTTTAGGAGTAACCACTGTGGACCATTTACTTTTATAATAATTTACATGCGCCTCAGAAGATAAAGAAACACAACAGAAGACCAGCGGCTTCTGGAGCTATAGTTGTATGTTTATTAGTCATGTTGAATGAATAAAAGCAGTTAAATGTCTCTTCTTTGCAGTGTATTTGCCGATTTTGCATGAGAGCACCCTCTTGCTTTCGAAAGAGATTTACAAGTCAATCAGAGCCGTGTTTCTCTGGCAAGATGTGGATGAGAATCGCATCTTTTGCTACATTGTATTCTTGATTAAATTTCAACTAATCGTCTGAACTAAATTGCCTGAAGCAAATGAACTCCAGCAAGCAAAATAAGTAAAACTAAAAGTCACTATAAGTAACAAAGTTTTCATTTGCTCTCAAAACTAAAAAAAATATATATAACAAAAATTTTAATGTTAACTTTTTTACTAAAACAAAACTAGAAGAGGTTTAAAAAATATATATATTTAAACTTTTTACCACAACAAACTTTTCAATTCTCGCAAAGAAAAAAAAACGTAAAAAATGTTTACATTTAAACTTTTTTACTTTAACAAACTTTTTTCCAATTATTGTAAACTGAAAAAGTTTATTTTTTTTAGATTTAAACTTTTTTACTTCAACAAACTTTCAATTCTCACAAACTGAAGAAAAGAAATATGTTTTTATTTTTATTTAAACATATTTAAAACCTAATTATTTTAACATTATATTTAAACCTAGTTAAGCAGAAGCAGGAGAGAAAAAAACTAATTTATTTATTTATCTTTTAATGCCATATCAGCAGCATTGGCTTTATCCATGACAACTCTTGTACTAAGTATTCAATATATAACCTACAATCCTAAATGTTTCTTAATAATAATACCCTCAGAACTAAAAAAAAAGGCCCAGTGATGACTCTTGTCAGTTGAGAACAGCAAACCAATTATTCACACTGGCTAACAAAAAATGGACAACAGAATGAATATTATAACAAGGTTTTCTGGTTTGATAAGTCTCCATTTCTGCTGCGACGTTCAGATGGTAGGGTCAGAATTTGGTGTAAACAACATGAAAGCACTGAATCATCCAACTGCGCATCAACAGTTTGGGCTGCTGGTGGTGTAATGGCGTGAGGGAGATTTTCTTGGCACACTTTGTGCCTCGTTGTAGCAATCAAGCCTTGTTTAAACACACAGCTTACCTGAGTATTAATGTTGCTGACCGTGACTATCATGATATGAACCCATCTTAGAATGTCTACGGCAGTTTAGCACGCCATGCCACAAAGCTCAAATCACCTAAAACTGGTTTCGTGAACAGGACTGAGGTCACTAAACTCAAATATCCTCCACAGTCATCAGATCTCAATTCATTAGGGCACCTTCGGCATGTGATAGAAAGGGAGATTCAGGTCATGGAAGTGCAGCACACAAATCTGCGTGATATCATCAAGTCGAAATGAATTAAAACCCCCAGAAAAATGCTTCCATTGTCTTCAATCAGATAGAATAAAGCCAGTTCTGAAAGCAAAAGTGTCCTTATAAATTGTACCTAGTAAAGTATGCTATACAGATCAACAGTCAAAAACTAGAGCACAGTTATAGTTTGGCAAAGCAACAAGTAGTGCATGAAGATCTAGAATGATCTAGAGATAAATAGGCAGCATGTCGAGGGTGGCTACTCTTTGTCTGAAACACACCGCTGGTACTTATCACACAAACCCATCAACCAGGTCGCAGAGGTTTGTGAAAGTGAGAGATTTGTGTTCAAGTGCACAGCATCGGAGTTGCACAGCATCCAACTCAATTCTGGACCAAAACCAAATACTCTTGAGGCATTCATCTGAAAACTGAAACCAAAACTAAAAAATGCTTTGTGATCATAATTTATTATTTTTATTAAATAACGCTGTGTAACTTCGTCATACTTTTTTAAAATTTTACCTCAATAACTTTATTGAAAAATAATAATAAAATAACCACAAATTTGTTGACATTAAAATTGAGAGTTGAGTCAAGTGGTGTCATTTCAACAGCATTGCCATGACAGTACAGCATTGCTCTATATTAAGAATACTGGGCTATTTAGAAATTTGACTGTAGCACATGAGCAAGCCAATCAATGGTGGATTATGGTCTGCAATCCATTGAAATGATTAGGTTTCATAGCACAGTGCAGTGCTTTCCACATCCTGTGTGAAAGCCGATTCACATCGCTCAGTGACTACGACCGGAGAAGTGCAGTGCGGCATTACATTTTTTGCCATTTTTTTCTTTTGGATGAAAACTCCATTAATTTGGGTCAATAGTGTTCACTTTTCTGTGGCTAAAAATTAGGTGCATCCCTACTAGATATTAGTAAACTGTGCTGAAGTTTTATTATTATATAAAGCATGTCTAATGTACCACTTAATGTGCTAATGAGGGCACAAACTAATTAAAACTACATTTAAATAAATATATTTTAAAAACTTACGAACAAAATAATAGGGCTGTGTATTGGCAAGGGCCTCACGATACGATACATATCACGATACATGGGTCACGATACAATATATCATGATACAATAAATATTGTGATATATTGCAACAGTTTGTATTAGTATGTGCGTCACATTATATTGACAACTTAAAGTCGGCAGACAAATAAAAATTCCAATTCCAATTTATTTTCCATCCATTCCAATTCAATAGAACTGCACAGTGTGATTGAACAGAGAACT
>CAIGQZ010032594.1:10141110-10162332 GCA_903798205.1 Danio tinwini
GTCAGCTCTAAAAGCTGGAGGCACCTTTATATTTTCGCCATGCTCACTCTTTCTTACTTCTGATACTGTACTACTTTTTGTTGATCGCGAGTTAGCAACATCTACAGGAGTGGAGGAAGAGGTCATTTGGCACAACTTGAATCGATACTTGAGGTTGGACGATCGATACACTATCATAAAAGAAATTATCGCGATAGTTAGATGTATCGATATTTTAGCACAGCCCTACAAAATAACTAATACTTAAAATTTTAAATGAAAACCAATTAGGACCTAGAAAAACCTACAACAGCTGCTCAATAGTAAAATAATATAACTCGATAATACTTTTAAAAACAAACAGTAGGGCTGTGCAAATAATCGAAATCAAATCACAACCGCGATTTAAAATGTTTCGATTAGCTTATCGCAAGAGGCTGCGATATAAAATATATATGTATTATAAAATTTCCCCCACCCAAAGCAAATGCATGACTACCATCTGTGTGTGACAGACTTACTATCCAATTGAGTGAACACACTTTTGTTCTGCCCAATCAGAATTGCGCGACCGAAGTGTGGAAAGCCCATAATCAAACAAACAAACAGGAAAGCGCTGACCAAAGAAAAATTACACGCCTGTAATATGGGAATATGTTCGTTTCAAAGTCAGACACCGAACAAAAACAGGTCATTTGTAAGAACTGTTGCGAAATTGTTGCCACAGCATGAGGAAATACAACAACCAGCACCTAAAACAAGCACCACAGGCAGCTACATGAGGAGAGCTTGCTAAAAAGTCAACAAAGTATTGCTAGTGACACTCAATCTAGTAGCTAGCAACAGCAAAGTACAATTTCAGAGATGTTTGCAGCGGTTACATATGAAAAAACATCACAAAGGCACCAGAAGATAACTAACACCATAAAGCACTACTGTTTGCTCTAGAGAAAAGGTAGTGTTTCATTTCTGAATGCTTATAAACAAATTTGATGAATAGTGGAGTAAGTTAAAATCTTTTCAGTTCATTTTAGCAGTAAGAAGCTACGGTACAGATTATTGAGCTGAAGCTTGCCTACAAAATTAAATCGCAAATCAAAATCACATCTGTTAAAAATAAATAAATAAAAAATTAGCTATTAGATATTTTTTCCAAATTGCTTAGCCCTAACAAACAAGAGATTAAAAAAAATCACAGACAACTACTTAACATTTAAAGAAAATAAAACATTGAACGAATTCAAACCATTCAAAACCAACAAATTAAAAATGTATTTCTTAATACTACAACAACACTGGCCAATCAGCATTCAGGACATGCATTGCAAAAAAATGCCTTCTTACTTAGTTGTCTTGTTCCTAGAAAAAACAACTAAAAATTCTGAAACTAATTCAAAAAGCATTTTGTTTTCAGAAATAATAATTGAGTTTTTCTTTAAAACAACTTAAATGGGGGAAATAAAGTCAAATAATCATATTTCAAAACACAATAATTTGACCTGTTTTAAGCAAAAACACACTTAATTCTGACTCTTTATTTCACAAAATAAAACAATAGGTATTACTTGAGTCTAGAAAAAGCTTCTTCTCAATTTAAAAGATTTTAAATATTTACTCTAAAAACCAGACCAAAACCAAGAAAGAAAGGCATTTTATTCAGTGTGTCTTCCAACCACACATCTGCATTCAGATTCACTCCACAATGCAATTTTCTTTGGGTCTGAAATCGAAAGGTCATCTTCCCAAAAAACTTCTCAATAGCCTAGAATGACCGCGCTTGGCTTCTGAGGCGCTATAGCAGGGCCGTTTGTGAGTTTACATAAAGGTCGAGGGCCATGGCAGAGACGAGGGGCCCGCTGCAGGTTCAAAACCAGTTTTTTTTCCCCCCATCGCTGCACATAACGCCGAATAAAAGGGGGACACTTAAGCTGTAACATGAGCCTCGCTGTCCATGACGTAAGGAGAGCAGGACGGTTAGCGATCACACGCATGAATGGATGTGCCAATAGGGCTCTTATGCGAACACAAACACGCACACCAGACAATACTGCTGGAAATGTGACTTCCATAACAGGCCTGGAAATGAGGCTCGGGGGGAGGAATCCTTGCGGGGTAATCGAGAGGTTTTAACCTTCATCGCCCACTCGAGGATTCAATTTCACACTCGCCAAACCTTTGGCTTCATTCGACAAGTGAAAGCGAACGGACAAGTGGGATGAGCACAATAAACAAACCACTACAATCAAGGTTACAATACTGTTTACATTATGAGGCGCATCCTTATTTTTAGCATCGCAATCTCCTGATGGAGAATTTAATATGCGTCTCGCAGTAGTAACTGGCGCTTGGAAATTGGAGCATGGTGGTTCTAATGGCACATCTCAGGATGATCATGGCCCGCTTGGAGAAATGATTGCTATGAAGGTAGCCTATATTAAAAATCAAGCTTCATTTGAATGTTTATTTATAGGGGTGTGAAAAAAAAAATCAACATTGCAATATATTGTTGTGCTTTCTGTCGCAATAAAATAATTGATACACTAACGGCCAATAATTGATATTTTATTACACAAAATTATTAATTTACCTATTGTCAGTGTCACTGTCAGTACCCAATATCTACCATTCTGTTTGCGGGGGGCGCTGTTCGAGTAAAGTGGCGAAAGCAGCGGCCAGTGAAGAACACAAGTTAAAGGGCCATGAAACCAACCTGTCTCGGCAGGGTGTTTTCACACCTCTAGTTTGGAAAAAGTCAGGAAAGTGGGCGTGTTCAGCTGTTTAGGTGGGAGCGTCAGGGGAAGGGAAAGATGGAAGGATTTGCAAGTATGGGAGTTTCCGTTTGGGCACGCAGACGCAGGGGAGAAAGAGAGTGACTGTGTTTACATGGACATCAGTAATCAAATTACTTGCCAAATTATTATTTTGTCGACTTTAACTACAGTTTAGCACTTCAACTTTTTATTCAGGAACATTTTCTGCATGTCGCCCATGACAAACGAGATATTGAAAGTGAGGAACTGCTGGAAGAGTGGAGTTTTAATGGTATGTTTGATACCGCACGCAAATGGGAAAAAAATATCCCTGCATTTCTCTGTAATGGTGGGTAGCGTCATAAAGCCGTGTGTGTATAGACTATCCTGTCACAAAATACGGCAGCTATGGTTTGTCTTTAAAAACTGAAAGAGCACTGCTGACGATACAAAGTAACTTTGCAATCTAGGTTAAACAAAGGGCACTGCCCTGCACACACTTACCAAATCTGTCAAGACAGGACAATCAAACTGGAACTGTCTTTTTTTAAAAAGGAGACGAGCGGCAAATCCGGATTCATCATTTCTAGATGCGAAAAGCTCTCGGGTAAAAAAAATGTTCCTTACAAGCGCATTTCTGTCGCGTGCACTGTGAGTACAGCTGCGCTCTAATAGGAGGAAAATGAAAACAAAACCTTCGTTGCAGCACATTAATAAATGCAACACTGATGACCCATATCTCCAAATTCTAGTTTGTTCGCTTGTTTTGGCAACACAACGTGGCGTCTCTCTGCCGTCTGAACACTGTAACGGGTAAACAGTCTCCAAAGTTTTCATGCATATTAATGAAGTTGCGCCGCATACACAATAGAGCACGCTGATTGGTTTGAACAAAGTCTTTCTCATGAATTAATGCCGCACCCTCAGAGACGTCACAATGTACTCGCAGGTACAGACAGCCAATCTCCACGCTGGATTTACACGCAAAAACAACCAATTTTCACTTTTAAAGTGCCACATGTGTCCCCATAGTGTTTGTAGCAGCATGGGACACATATATGACTGTCAACAGCTCAAAAAATGTGTTTTGGTGTTTCGTGACCCTTTAACTAACAACAACAGAAAAGAAGCACGAAAAAAAAAGAGTAGCGAGAAGATCGACGAAAAATACTGAAAAACAAATCAAAGACCCACCTACTAGTTTCCACTCTAAAATGTGGAGACACTTCGGCTTTTACGAGACAGTCGACGGAAAGGCACTGGATGAAAACTATGCAATCTGCAAGAACTGCTTTGCAAAGATAAAATAAAACAGCAACACTACGAATCTGCAAATACACCTCGCTCGCTATCACGGTGAACTACTCTCAGGTGATAATGACGGCAAACCAAGTCAGTTGTCATCTAAGCATGCTGATCAGTTAGTGTTCCTCAAGAAGAATATGCCTTGATGTGTCCACTGTCCAGGTTTACATAAAGCACTTTACAGTAAATTACTACTGACGTTTCATTGTCATGGTTTACACGTTAATTAATGTTCATGTTGTTCTTTAATGTTCATGCACTTTTATCTGTCTCGCTGTACAGTGTTTACATTTAAGACCAGCAGGCAGTGAGTTATTATGCAAATGCATATTTCTTTGCACAATGCTGGAAATGTTGGCATTAATAAATGCATAAGATTTCCTTATTATGGGTATTTTTTTTCTTTTTCAGTCATATATATTGTGATATATTGTTGATGAAATTTCTTCCAAGATATTGAATATTGTAGATATTGCGAATCGTGATATTATCATTATCGTGGGCCACATATCGCACACAGAATTAAATCTTGAGTTACCCGTATCGTCCCACCTAGGCATGGGCTGGTATAAGATTCTGACGGTATGATAACCTTGGATAAAAATATCACGATTTCACGGAATTGTGGTTACTGCTCTAAAACTTTTTTTCCATTTGAACACAATATATTTTATTTTGAGAAACATTTTAAATATTTTGGAACGGTAAACATGTCAGACTAAATTATTTATTGACCTCTGCTGTCTTTATTTGTTTCAAAAACAGATTTTTTTACAATTTAAAATGGCATCTTTGGTTATCTTTTCTGCTGGAGATACTATTGTCCTAAAAAACTAAAATAAAAAATTGTAACCATACCTTAAGAACGGTATAGGAGAAAATTGACAGTTTTAAAACCTTGACTTTTCCAAACCGTGGTATACCTTGAAAACGGTTATCGTCCCATGACTAGTCAAACCTCTATTTATTTACCATAACAACAGTTTTTGTTCCATTAAGAGCATAAGATATGCTCAAAAATAGTTCACTAGTGAAAATAGCAAGTATCATAAAACCGGTAAACCATTAAACTTTGTTATTTTAGCATTTCTTTGTATTTTTTTTAAAACTAAATCTATAAACAAGCTGAAACTCTGCTACACTCAAAACAAAATACATTTGCTGTTTGTTGAATCTACTTATTTAAAATAAGCTAAAACAACACAAATCTTGATGTTTTTGGAGGGACAACTTAATTATTTTATGTTCAATGCACTTAAGTTTGTAAACACTAATAAGTTTACTTAATTTCTTCATGTTGTCTAAACACAAATCGATTGTGTGGAACCCAGCATTGTTTACAGTGTACCCACGATGCAATAAAGAGCCATTGCCAAAAATCAGCTTTAGTTTACATATTGTAGTTTTAGTTATAAACAATAGACTTTACAGTGAAACAAATAAGATTTGTTTTTGCATTAAGATAGCAGAAAACAAAGCAAAAATAATATCACAATAGAAAAATTTGTTATAAAACAGCTTTAATAAGTAAATTATAGTTGATTACTAGTAATTTCTTTAGATTTTGTGGTAAAATAAGAAACAAATCTATTTATTTACCTTGTTAAAAAAATACATCGCAATAAAAATAATGGTTCAAAATGTAATGTGTCTGAAATATCAACTTTATTCTTTGTGTACGAGTGGGCGCAGCCATTTGAATCTTCCTGGCTCGAGACTTCTGGTCTCATTCCCTTCCATTCATTTTTAGAGGGTAACAGCTTGTTTTGCTGCTTGATGTTGCAAACTGATATTTTCTTATTATATTATACTTTTTATGTAGTCATGCAAACACTTGTTTGTAGAGAGTGTAGTTTGATCATTTTCTGAGGTTTATTATTCCTAGACATTTCTCCCATAGGTAACTGAATCAAAAGTTCTAAAACAAATTGCAAAAACGAGCGCACTTCTGCATTAAAGAATAAGGTCAATAGCTATTATAAGTTGAAACTAGGGCTGCAGATAATGAAAAATCTGACATTATAACATTTTATTTCATTTTTCTGCGATATAGATTGCAATATCTACATTAAATTGTATGAATTGCACTGTTCGGAAAGTCATGCTTTATTTTAATGTACACTTCTTGCTATTAGCAAACCAATAACTATAATTTTTAGTTCAATAAACTCACTCTAATTTCACTTTAATAATATATATTAAGGTATTAGTTTAGGTATTGGGATAGGGATGTAGAATAAGATCATGCAGAATATTTAGTTTATTAGTACTAATAAGCAGCCAATATCTCCATAACATGCATGCTAATAAGCACTTTTTTAATAGTGAGCATTGGTCTCTAAAGTGTTACCAAATGTATTCATTTCGATTGATTGGGATGATTCTGCAGGAAAGTGAATGATGCATAAAATGTAATAAACTAATTACAAGCATAGATAAATACAATAAAGCAAAATGAGCTTTTATATAAATAAATGTAAAATATAAATATATAAATCCACGTAAAAATTACACTGCAAAGTCTTTATTGAAAATCTAATGCAGTAAAATTATTCTTTATTAAACTTCCAATTAGCAAAGGGTCTTGTGCCTGAATACTTTAATCTTAAAAACAACTATAAAATTTCACTCCGTAATGGTTAAACTCTGCAGTGATTCCACAAATCTTGTGTTCTGAAGTGTGACTTTTGTTCAAATATAATCCTAACTCAACATTGCATATCTATGCGATGTGACATTTGCAGATGCACACAATATGATATCAATGCTGAAACGATATATCGTCCAGCCTTAGTTGTAACTACACTGTAAAAAAAATCTGTAATTTTTTGGTTTATTTCCAGCAGCTGGGGTGAATAACGGCAGTTAAATTACAGAAATTTACTGTAACATAACAAACATTAAATTACAGAAATTTCCTTAAATTTTAATTTCTGGTAAACTTCTGTAATTCAACCTCTGTTATTTTACAGTAAATTTCTTTAATTTAACAGCCGTAATTTTACGTGTTTTTTTTCGGCACCCCAGCTACCGGAAATAAACTGTAAAATTGCAGATTTTTTTACAGTGTATACAATTCTAACTATAAAGCTTAACTTTATAATAGAGAATTTATTTGACTATTAACAGTTATTTTTATAAAGATGGTGGGGGATAAAATTGAGTATAAAATAGGGTTGACTGTCATGAAAATCACATTATAATGCAAAAACAGTTCAAATACACCTTATTTTGAATTAGGTTAGGGCAAAATTGCATAGAAATATCAGACAGTTTACATTAAAATATCTATTAAAACAAAGCAAGAGTTATAAAAAGTGCTCAAGTTCTACTTACCAAGATTAAATACACCCATTTTCAAACATCAGCTTTAATTTACATTAAAGGCGTTTAACGTTTAGTTTACATTAGGCCTTTCCTGAGAGAAGTCTAAACAAATGTACATCTAGACATTGCTAATTAACTTAAAAATAAATAAATAACTAAAGTCAGAGTGAAGCAGAAGTTTCTGAGAGTTTAATTTCAGTATGTTGATGTAACTGAATATTGAGCAGGAGGGCGGAGCATTCTTTTTGCACATAATACACTTACAGCAAACTAACGGTAAATGGAGGGCGAAAGCCAGACTTTAATTGAAGATTACCAAGACAAACTTTATTTTTCAGTCGATTTACTTACACAGATGAATTGTTCACTTAAAGAATAACAAAATTGTGCTAGCTAAATAAACAACGTAATTTGTTATTTAATACTTATAAATCAGTTGCTCTTCCATGATGTATTAGAAACGTGGCTGCCTCCTCTGGCCAAGCTGCGAATCTAAACGAAACAGGCAAATAGTCAAGATGCCAGATCCCATCTGGTTTGGGAGCAGTGTGCTATGAGGAGCATACCTCTGCTGTCGGAAACCGTGTCCCCGATGACCCGAGGGCCTCAGAGCTGCTTTTAGAAGCACTAGGAAGTGTGTTTGAGTGTCTCTTCAGCGTTAATGGGAGCAGAAGAGCGTAATCACCCCACAGCTACTGATATTTGATGCGCTTCACGTTTCACAATAAAATTTTGAACTCAGAAAGCTTGTTGCAACAAAATGCATTTTGAGGGACTCTATGTTCTTTTTCGGTCACGTGTGACACAACTCACCGACGGGTGAATCCTTTGGCTTTTTAGAGCTAGACTCTGATTTTTCCTGTGTTTAGGCTACAAGCATTTTCTGCTGGCCAAACGCTAGCCTAAATAAAAAGCCGTTCATTCCATTGCTGCCACCGATGTCAATTAGGATGTTTTGGAGCTCAAGATTGAGTTTTTTTAAGCACATTTCTGCCATTTTATTCTCTTTATTTACTTGTTTCGGTAGCTTCTGCTTTCCCTTGTGTTTTCTTTATTATAAAAATTATGAGATCCAAAATCAAGAGCATTACAATTGATGGGAATTCATTCATTATTAATTTTCTAGGCCATAGAAAGTCTAAGTAGCTTTTTTTCTTCAGTAAATCATTGAAAATGAATTTTGCATCAAATGTAAGTCAATAGCAACCAGCACTTTAAGAGTAAAAAAAAAAAAAAAGACAAGAAAAACTAAAATAATATGCATATCATATACAGTACACTAACATCCACATAAAACTTTAATTTACAATGTTTATAAAGCTATTGTACATGGTTAGTCTTAAGGTGAACAATTAATCTGTGCTAATAGTTAAGTTAATACACAAAGCCAATGTTCTGGACTATTTAGTCAGATCTTTATTCAAAATCTGACCATTTGCTTCTGCTCTCGAATGGCAGCTCTTCTCTGATGGTCAGTTTGATGGATTTGGCGAAATATGCTTAGCCTCGCCCCTTTAAACATTAGTTTGCTGTGAGTAAAAGATGAGAGTAGGAGCACAAAAATAGAATCCCGCCTACCTACTATATTCTGTTTCACTTGAAAATACGTCACCATACTTACAAGTCTGTGGCAACTTCTGGTTCATACAGACGTAATGAATATAGTAGAGGTGACCAATGGTGGATTTTCAAATCGATATCTTTATGCACACTGCACAAATGTTAGCCATGCCAACTAATGTACATGTCATGGGATACACCAAATTTTTCTGCTATAGCGAAATTTGCCATCATACCCAGTCCTACTTTAAGCTTTTGAAAATTAGTCGTTACAATAGATCTTTACATGTTATTCACTTCAGAATCCACCTCAACGGTTATTTAGCAGACTTTAAAAAAAAACTAAGTTTTTTTTTTAAGTTGAACCCTGGTTAACTTACTGAAGTTAATGTAACAAAATCATTTGATGTTGAGACTGATCTTTGTTTACAGAAACATTTTTCCCAACATGCAGCACTGCATGTTAACCTCTTATAAGGACAAACGCAACTATACATCCGTGAAGTGTACATTGTGTGTGTACTAGTGTTATTACGATTCTGGAATTTCTAACTTTGATACGATACTTTGAAAAACATCGATAATTGATACCATTTTTGATACCGTGGGTTGGGGTCATCACGATACTGGAATTCAGTACCAATCGGTACTGAAATTTTAAAACTGTCATTTGAGCATGACAACATTCGAACGCTGTTGAGCACGTTATGAAACAGCGCTTTTTAAACATTGTTTTAAAGCAGCGATTCATTCATACCATTGTTCGTATGTCAGCTTATAGACGAACCAGCTGGTCTACGTGACTTTGAAATGCTCCAGTGTCTCAGTAAACAGCGGTGAGTTCAGTGTACTGATGACCTTCACGGCCAACCACAGTCATTTCTGTTGAGCATGTGAACGCAATAGCAAATCAGCGCTGTTTGAGAACTCAAATATTAGCAGGAAATGGACGTTTTTATAATTTCAGTATCGATTGGTGCCAAATTCCAGTATCGTGACAACACAGGGAACAAATTCTGAAACATTAAAAGTATGCAAATTAAGTAAAAAGGGGAAATAACTAAACTATATAATGCTACCAGGTACGTCACCTGATCTTAAGTCCAAAAGACAACAAATTACAAAGAAAAAAAAACTTAATTAGCGCAATTATTAATTAACCATGCTGGGCGACGCAGTGGCGCAGTAGGTAGTGCTGTCACCTCACAGCAAGAAGTTTGCTGGTTCGAACCTTGGCTGGGTCAGTTGGCGTTTCTGTGTGGAGTTTGCATGTTCTCCCTGCGTTCGCATGGGTTTCCTCCGGGTGCACAGTCCAAAGACATGCTGTACAGGTATATTGGGTAAACTAAATTGTCCGTAGTGTATGAGTGTGTATGATAGTGTATGGATGTTTCCCAGAGGTGGGTTACAGCTGGAAGGGCATCCGCTGCATAAAACGTATGCTGGATAAGTTGCCGGTTCATTCCGTTGTGGCAACCCCAGATTAATAAAGGGACTAAGCCGAAAAGAAAATGAATGAATGAATAAATGCTGGTGAGAATGCGAGAGAGCAAAGCCAGTATTGATACCAACCAAAAAAATAAAATAAAATAGTAACATTTGAAATATTTTAGTATCGATATAGTAATATTTTTGGCAACACTAGTGGTTTACTAGTTTATGAAGACACAAAAATGGGTATACTGACATGGGTATGATGTTGGTAAGACAATGTTTAGGTGGTTTATGAGGACATACCTTGTGTTCTTGTAATTCAAAATGCTTAAAAATCAAACATACAGTTGACATCAGAATTATTAGCCCTCCTGAATTATTAGTCCCCCTTGTATATTTATTTAACGGAAACACATTTCTAAGCATAATAGTTCTAATAACTAATTTCTGATAACCAATTTCTTTTATCTTTGCCAGTACAGTACAGATAAAATGACAGTACATAATATTATACTAGATATTCTTCAAGATACTAGTATTCGGCTTAAAGTGCAATTCAAAGCCTTAACTAGGTTAATTAGTCAAGTTAGGGTAATTATGCAAGCCATTGTACAACTGGTTTGTTCTGTAGACAATCAAAAAAAATATTGCTCAAGGGGGCTTATAATATTGATCTTAAAATGGTTCCTTAAAAATTTAAAACTGCTTTTATTCTAGCCGAAATCAATAAAGACTTTCTCTAGAAGAAAAAATATTATAGGAAATACTGTGAAAAATTCCTTGCTCAGCTAAACATCATTTGGAAAATATTGGAAAAGGGGAAAAAAATTCACAGGAGGGCTGATCATTTTGACTTCAGCTGTACTTAGTCTTTTGAAATATCTGAGTGTGTGTAATGTAAGGGGGAAATATAAAGGATTATTATGATGTTTGGCTACGTCAAACGCTAAGCTCCTCATCGCCATGCCGTGTGAAACATACAATCCTCTCAGCCTTTGCTGCTAATGTGGACCCATGCAGCAGGACGAATGTTGATTTTTTGCTTTCTCTAAACGCACAGACGCAGCTAAAGGAGGAAAGAGCCAAGCAGACAAAAGCCAATATTGATCAATTGCACATTGAGAGTGCTGATGGGTGCAGTGTGTTTGGGCGAGACGTGTGTTTTGCGAGATGAATATGGCCATTGCAGTGCCGCCCCTCCCTGCCGTCTCTGGAATGGGTCCACACAGTTACCGCAGGGAGAGGAGCGGCCGAGCGTCTGCAGGGGGAACACAGGTCAATTTAATGGGCTGTTTGTCTGTTCTGGAGACCACCGGCTCAGACTGACTGCTGCTGGGTAAAGCCCATGTCTACCCAAAAACCCACATGCTCTGTCAGACATCATGAAGCGGCGTTAGGTGGTGTGTGCTCGTCAGGGGCGAGCGAGGACTCTGAATTCTTTACATTAAAAAAATAAAATACTGAAGCAAATGAAATGGAATCCGATTGAACAAGAGTCAAGTAGAAGTGAATAGACTTGAAAATAGGTTTAGTGAAGGTATAGTTCACCCAAAATTACCTCATTGATTACTCTCCCTCATGTGGTTTTATGAGCTTCTGTCTACTATTGAACACAAAAGAAGACATTTTGAAGAATGCTGGTGGACTTCCATATAGTAGGAAACTAATTACTATGGAAGTCAATGGGTGGCAAGTACTAGCTTTCTTCAATATAACTTCTTTTGTGTTGAGAAAGAAACTCAAATGGGTTTGGAACAAGCGAAGGGTGAGTAAACGATGACAATTTTCAATTATGGCCAAACTATTTAAGAAACTGATCTAAAATATACCAAAACAGATTTAAACAGAATCAACTGAACACAAACAGAAGCAGAAAAAGAAAGAACCAAAAGCAGAAATGAAGAAACACCAGAACAAAAGAGAACCACAATTCAGCTGATACAGCAAAAATTGGAATGAACCAAATAGAACTGAACAGAATTTAACCAAAACAAACCACCAAATGTAACGATTATTTATCAATGGAACTAGAAGAACCAAACAGAATAAAATCCCAACCAAGCCAAATCAAGTAGAAACAAACAGAATCAAACTAGAGTACTATAGTGTAGTATGAAACATTGTATTGTATAAAACCACCCCAAATTTGAAATTTTCAAAAGCGATTATTACGACGCAGAATACCAACAGAAAAAAGTCCAACCTACATGAGCAGAACCAAACAAAACCAAATTGAAGTAAACCCTGCAGAATCAAACCGAAATTTAAAGCCATACGCCAAAACATAATATAAAACCAAATTCAAAGGATCTCAGACTAAAACTCTCAAATGTTCTTAACTTTACTATACAATCCTTCAGCACAAACCTTACCACTCTAGACTGGTGGTGGCTTAACTTAAAACAATTAAGTTAAATAAAAAACCCATAAGAATTGTGTTGTTTCGACAGTAGATTAAACAAGCAGCATAAGTCATTTTTTGAGTGTAAAGGAGCTCCTTTACAAACAACGTTTTCAAATCTTTTTTGAACATGAACGTAGCATTAGACAGCAATGAAATATCAATTCATTACAGCAAGTCAGGCAGCTCAACTAATATTTCCACTATTTGTTTTTCCATTCTGCTTCCCAGGACACTAAACAGTTTTCTAAAAGGTTTTTTAAACACACAAGAGTGTGTTGGTTTTTCCATTCTGGATATCCTTAACTCAAGCAAGGTTGGACACGTACAAAACCTCAGAGAAAGTCAAGCCACAAATCACTCACTGTCAGCTCGATGGACCTAACAGATCCAAAACGCATCAACGAAACCAGGTCTGGATAGATGAAACACTGCACATTTCCAAATGCAAGCCAATTTGGATTTATTTCCAAACACAATAGCATTTGCTTCAAGATAAACAGTCAAAAATGGTAATAAACAGTTCAAACTACTTATTTAAAAAGAGTTGTAAGAACACAATTATTAATTACTTAATTGTTCAAATTCATTAATTGTTTTATGTTCAATTCACGTTAATTTGTAAAAACGATTAAGTTAAAAGAAATTAATTTGTGTGGAACCCAGCATTTTTACAGTGAACCACCAATTTACTATAAACCACTAATGATGACCTTCATACCGATTAATCTATCGACTAATGTTGCGATTATTCAACCAATTTAAACAATTCATTTTTGGCTGAGGAACAAAAGTACTTAAGATCATTTTATTTCAATTGAAACTTTGATATTTAGTAATGTACTATGGACATTAGGGGTGTAACAACACACCAAAGGCACGATTCGGTTCGGTTCACGGTTTTGGAGCCACGGTTCGGTTTCTGATTGCTGTGGGGTTAGGGTTGATGTCATCTTAACAGCAATGCTAAGGAACCATAGATTCACTTAATAACAAGAACAACTAAACTTTTTCTTTATTAACTTTGCCATCACATTTTAGTACAGTCAGGATACCCGAGTAAACAACAAACATTAAATAAACACCTCCAATATAGACTAGTCGGAAAAAAAATCTCTTTAGTGCAGCAATCTTAAGAAAGTAAACTCAAATTAAATAAATAACTGCAGTGTAGACTAGTGAAAGATAAACAGGCTTGTCCTCTCTAAGGACATTTGTAAATATTTAGATAAGTTCTTCTTTAAAAACGTCATAATGTCCACATTCTCAGGTGAGGGGCTTGATCTCTGTGCAGACACAGACATAATGATGCTCATTTTTAGTTATCCAAGTTTTCATTTAGATAGATAGGTTTCCGCTCTCTCCCTCGCTCTCTCCATGCCTGTCATTTCTGTATGTCCGCCTTAACGACAGCTGGTCGTGGCGCGGGAATATAAAAAGGCCATGAGGAAAAGCGGAGGAGAGCGATTTTTCTTTGATCTCGTTTTTTGTGTAATTTGCTAACATGATTATGATTTTCGTTGTTTTGCTTAACTTTCGTTTGGGCAAAATTATTTTGCATTACATTTGCCCACTTATTGAATGTCGCTCAAGAATGTTGCTCTTAATTTGCATAAAGTTGAAGGATTTTCAGCTTTGTCGTGTTGCTCGACACACCCACATGGTCGCTAACGGCCGCTGTCGCTCGCATAGATAGAGGCCGCCGGAAGTCGCTCACTCAAATTAACAATTACATGTTGCTTTTCCACTGTGAGTGGCTCATAGCATAAATGAGGCTTAAGACCTGACCTCATTGGACAAATAGATGAGATAAATGCATATATTATTTAGATAAATGCATAACATTTATTTAATTTATAACATGTCTGCGATATATATATTGCATACTATTATCTTGAAAACAGTAATTTTGCGATATGTTGTGCAGCCCCATTACAAATGTAAACAAACCATTGACAAAATGTACAACCAAAAGAGTTCAAATAAAAACAAAAGATAGAAATAAAAAAAAAATGGATGATTTGCGCTGTTACATATTTATTAAACAATATATCTATGCTACACTACAGATCGCGGCGTCTTCACACTCCGACGAAACTCACTAGAGTAGTGTGAAATATTATAGTTCGGCAAATAAATATGATTAAAATTCACATATGGTAACTAAAATGCAGTTTGTTTAAAACATGCTCCCTCCCAAGTCAACTTTGCAGGGCACTTAAATACCTTTAGTGTCAACTTTAGTGTTAATTGTATCGACAAATCATGGCAGCCCTACAGCAATTTTATAAAAAATCTCTATGATCTAAAATGAAAAACCATATCTAGCATTGGTGTTTCCTGGAATTGGAGGAATCTAAACTTTTTTTTAAGTTGAACCAAATTGACAAGTTGTTTTAAATTACATCAATTAAACTGACTTAGAATTTGTCATATTTGGTCATATGGGTTTCAGACAAAAAAATAAATAAATTGTACATTTGCACTGGCTTGCTTGGTTTGGGACTGCGCATTGATGGATTTGCTCTTCAGTGTTTGGATTTTCAGCAGTAAAAATGAAAGCACACTAAACTGAACTAAACTAAATTTCAACTCTGAAAACTGGACAGACACAGTTTTAATTAACTAGAACTTCTATGTTAAGCTGCTTTGACACAATCTTCCCTGTAAAATCGCTATAGAAATAAACCTGAATAGAATTGGACTTTGTAACGTAGCTGTCTTCAATGTAAACAGTCTGCAAAGTTGTTAATCAAAAAAGGTAATATGATAATGGGCGGAAAAGAAACGCAAAGACCAATCAGAACCGATTTAGCAAGCTGATCAATCAGAGCAGAATCAGCTAATGGAATAGAATATAGAAATGAACCCTATTGTTGGTGACTCCAACACAGTACTAATAAAATACCACATGAATTTCTCTATAAATTAATAAGTAATATATAACGTCACAACTTTTTGATCATATACATTTGTTTTATAGTGTGGTGTGTGTGTTTTTCTGGTAGCTGTAAACTTGCATGGCTCAAAGTATGCTGCTTTAAAACAACACACAGCAAAGCATGAGAAAAGGGGAGAAAAAGACTAACCAAAGCAAATAAATAAAGCCTGGTGAGTGCGCTTTGCTTTATTAACAATAGATACACTGTTTCCTTCACCACTGTAGTAAACCACGGTTAATTTCTTGCCCTGGTCGTCTGCCAAGTGCCGTATGAGCCGTCGCCTCAGCGCTTGGCTCGTTGCAGTGTTTGGACACATTTCTGAAGTTTTCCTCTCACGTTGAAGCATCTGACACAAAGAAAGACTAAAGCAGCGTGAGAAAAAAAACTGTCACAAAAGTGTTGTCTAAAATGATGCATTATATTGATGCAGGTGACGAACATATTGGGTTCATCAAATGATACTTGATAGACTAATTTAGTTCTTTTTCCGATAGTGTCCTTCCAAAAGACAATATTCCAAAAAGAGGATTTCAAAAGAAGGATTTTTTTCCATTTAAGTTGCATCAAGACTTCAATGAATCTACTGTGTGCAAATAGTTGGTTAAATACTCTTTCGGATTTTATATTTATTTCACATTTTATTTCTTTAAGTCAACGTGAACCTACATTTTAGTATGATGATGCATTCCCAGCTGAAATTGAATACTAAGTTGGGGGCGGGGTTTCATTTTTGCACTCCTCCTCCCATCTTTTATTTGCAGCAAACTAAACGCTGGTTTATATTTCTGCGTCGAGCGATCGCCATGACCCACAGCGCTAGCCTTGTGCGTAGCCGTGCATTTATACTTATGCGTGCTGTTTGTGTTGCTCTTCAATAACACTTGCGAAACGCTGGCTGGCATTAGGTTATGTTATGTTCCTCTGTATTGAGTTTCTTTGCAGATGTTTTGTTTTTTTTCTGAACGCTACCTTAAATGTACATGTAACTAAGGTTCAGAGGTGGGAACCGGCAGACGTGTAACAACTTCAATCATAAGGTAAACAAAACATCTGGAGCTCCTTCATGGAACTCGACATTTGTAAATACTATCTCCATCAGGCTCGCGCACACTCGGAACAGCTACCAAGCCAACCAATCACAGAGCTTGCGCTACACGTCATTGCAACGTGTAGTTACATTTTTTGAGAAGTGTGCGTCAGCCACGGCAATGGCTATGCAACCGATTCGCTGGACCATATGCGTTCGCTTGACACAGAAGCATAAATCAGCCTTGTCTGGATGGTTGGATGGATGTGGCTAAACATTTAACTCAAACTGACATCATCAGGGACTGCTATAAAAGAGTGGAAGCAAACGGTCAGATTTTGATTAAAGATTATTGAAACAAACTGATTTTAAGCGGATTAACTATTCGCCTTGAGACCAGCAATGTGCGTTAGCAAAATAAACATTGTACATTTTGATTCTACAAACACTTTAAAGCCTTATTTACCATTACTTAAAAAAATGTTTGTTAAATTAACTCACAATTTCTTAAATAAGTGTTTCTGCAGCAAATCTTTGCAGTACATATTCAAAGTTAAGAAATCAGACTTTTAATAAATTACAAAAGGGAGCCTAAAGGTTAACATGAAATGAAACAATATTTATTTAAATAATTAAAATAGGTATGCACAGATATTGAACTTGTGGTCGATACGAAAGTTATTAAAAAGTTGAAAGCCAATAAACACACCAATAAATATAAATATTGATTTATTTTTGTAAAGACAAAAACAAAAGCCAAACAATTGCACTGAAAATCTGATTCGATTTTAAAATCCTAACTGCAGAAAACAAGAAAACGAAATCAACGAAATATCTAGACATTTCTTTACATACTTAATTTTGCTTGTCAAAAGAATCGACTTCAGTATCAATATGTACTGAAATTTTTAAAAGTCTGTCGACCCATCAGTGGATTGCTCATATGTCAGCTCATAGACAGATCAGCTGATAGACGCGACTTTACAACAGTGTATCAGTGTTTGAACTTGTGAAAGGCATTCAAGACTGATAAAGCGATGACCTCACCCATTGTTTAAGTTGGTTACCTCATATAGGTGAACTGGGTAAGCTAGATTGTCTGTAGTGTATGTGTGTATGTCTTGGTCCTCCAGGTTGAGGGTTGAGCATTGGGCTAACGATTCACCTCATAAAAAATTTGATGTTGCAAAACACCAACATGTTGTGGTTCAATATCAACTTTGATATAAATGGCCCTGGGAGTAACTAAGTAAAGCAATGACCTTCACAGCCAATCACAGTCATATCTGCTGAGCATGTAAACACAATGGCCAATTAGCGGTGTTTAAAGGGTCATAAAACACCTAAGCAATGTTATTGAGATAATTTTATGCCACTGATTATATTACAGCATAATAACGCAACTAGCCATAAACACTTTAAAATACTTAGCATTCTTAAGGTTATTTAGATTGTACAATTTGATGTTAAATGGTAACTGTCCTATTTTATACAGTATACTACTAAATGTCCTATTAGGTAAATTCCCAATTATAAACTTTGACATTTGTGAGGTAGAATGTAAATGTCATTGTAAAATGGCTTTAACGTTATTTGTGAATTCGTAAGTATATATTGCAACAGTAAATACTATTGAGGTCATCTCCAAATATTGCACAGGCTTAAGTATGCGCTCAAAAGTTACCACGAAATGGACGTTTTTAAAGTTCAGTATCAGAATGTTAAAAAAATTTTTTTTTTTTTTCAATTTTTTGTGCAGCATTACTACAGCTGTATTATTGAGAAGCGACGCAAATAGTTGTCATTATCGCAGAATAATTATCTTGATGTCAAACCAAGTTAAAATACTTTTTTTTTTTTTTTTGCGTAGCTTATAAGTGTACGACTTTGTGTAGTAAACTCTACTCCATCTAACCTACTATAACCAGGTTTACTGATAAAATGTGCATGAAAATAGGCAAGATTAAATTGCCCAGACCTAACACAATATTTTCGAAACGACTCATGATTACAAATATCTGCGGAAACTGAAAGCCTTTTGGTTAGTGCATGAATAAATTGCGAATCTGCACTGCAGACGTCCAGAGTTTAAATCTAGACTCACAGACATTTCCAGATCCTCTCCCACGGTGTCTCTCTAACTTTACTTCCTCTCTATATCTACTGTATAATTTGATATTAAATGGTAAATGTCCTATTATATACAGTATACTACTAAATGTCCTATTAGGTAAATTTTCAATTATAAACTGACATTTGTGAGGTAGAATGTAAATTTCATTGTAAAATGGCTTTAACGTTATGTGTTAATTTGTAATATATCACAACAGTAAATACTATTGAGGTCATCTCCAAATATTGCACAGGCTTAAGTACACGCTCAAATGTTAACACGAAATGGATGTTTTTAAAGTTCAGTATCAAAGTCGATAACACTATTTGGCAATCCTATTCAGATAGATCCTCTTTTATTCCAAGATGAAAACCTCCCATACAGCAGCTGACATCTTGCATTTCCGTCTAGCATACTCTTTAAGTAGTGTATAATCAAACTGCGCTTCAAAACAACATTTTAAAATGCAGAAAAAAACTGACTTAAAACAGATTTCATTGTCTCTTCTTTCCATTTAAACTCTAGTTTCACTTTCCTCAACTGAAAATGGCTCAAAGATTACTGTATAATCAAAGCACTACATCAAGAGGGGGGAAAAAAGCTTACCAAACATACGTTATTTATGCATAACAGGACTAGACGAAAACAAGCAGGCGATACGGGTGAACAAGTTTATGTTCGCAGTTACAAACCATCCATAGACAGATTATTGCAGTCAGCCATTGTTTCTACGTGTTATCCAGGCTGCAAATACGTGTTGTATGAGGGGGGAAAACAAAACGGTGAATGACAGTGAACTCTCTCACCTCCCTTTAAATGAGAAAAACTCTGGGACGACGTGCTGCCTGACAGCGGCGCTCGGGCACAAAGCCACAAAACTCACAAAGACACCCGCACTTTTGGCCTTGGGTGGAAAACCAGGCCCGGCGAAGGGAATGTTCACTTTTGTAACTCGGTTTACGGCATTAGCGCCAGAGAAATTGGATAAAAATAACTCCAACAACCTCCGATTTGGCTGCGGCGAGAAGAGTAAAACAGGTGGAGCAATCCAATATAAAGGCTCTAAACTCAATCCAGTTAAAGGAGTAAAGAGCTGCGCTTCCTCACAAGATTACAGGAACAACAAAGATTTGAGAGCCATCCTGCGAGAGTCTGATCTAATTCTTCATCTTCGGGTACGGCGCCTGATGCGGACGGGCTCAAGGCGATGAGATTTCAAGCTGAGAACAGAGCAAAGCGACAGATCGTTTTGTGTAAAAAGAAAAAAAACAAGTAAAATTCTTGACAGGATCGGAGTTTGAAGCCTTTAAAGTGCAGATCAAACAGGAATAATAAATAAGGAATCAAACAAAACGCTTGATTTGTATTCCGTTCTGATGCGCTCCTTAAATGGCAGCAAAACTTGAGATCAAAATGAAACGAGAGCAATGATTTTTGAAAAGGGCTTTTCAAGAAGCAAAACAATATGATTTTTCCATATTTTAAAATGAGTCATTTTCTAGTTTTTTTTTCCTGATTTATTGACTTTCATGTGCATTAGGGCTGTGCAATCAATCAAAATCGAATCGCAATCGCGATTTGAAACATTGCGATTAGATAACCGCAAGAGGCTGCAAAATAAATCTCCTCAAAGCTAGAGGGCGCTCACACAAAAACCCACAAACTTATCCAAATACACACAAAGAAACCCAGAAAATCCACTGGGGAAAATAGCGGTTTCTGAATAAACAGAACATTTAACTGCTTTCATTGATTCAGTGTGACTAATAAACAAGCTATTATGGAATAATCTCACATAAAGGTTTATTTCAAAAGCTTGACTCTAATTTTGAGGCAAATTTGGAGTGAAAATATCTTACTATATGTTGCAATTTTTTACGCAGTATTACTACAACTGTATTATTGAGAAGCGACGCAAACAGCTGTCATTATCGCAGAACAATTATCTCGATGTCAAACCAAATACCTTTTTTTTGTGTAGCTTATAAGTGTACGACTTGGTGTAGTAAACTTTGCTCTATCTAACCTACTATAACCAGGTTTACTGATAAAATGTGCATGAAAATCAGCATGATTAAATTGCCCAGACCTAACACAATATTTTCAAAACGACTCACGATTACAAATATCTGCGGAAACTGAAAGCCTTTTGGTTAGTGCATGAATATATTGCGAATCTGCACTGCAGACGTCCAGAGTTTGAATCTAGACTCACAGACTTTTTCAGATCCTCTCCCACGGTGTCGCTCTAACTTTACTGTCTATATCTACTGTTATCAAAATAAAAGTAAAAATCGCAATAATTTAATTAACTGATCATTTAAAAAAATGTTGTATTACTCCGGTATTGTTGTGAATGTTTGTAGGTGATTTATTGTTGTCAC
>CAIGQZ010032594.1:10167332-10182792 GCA_903798205.1 Danio tinwini
AAATGAACACATTTAATTTACTTTTTTTTATTGTCTTCTAAAAAAATTAGGTGAAAACCTGGTAGGCTTACCTTTTTGTTTTACTTTTTTTGTATCAACTTGCTAACAAAGTACCAGTTCTTTTGACAACACCAGTTAGCGCACATACCAATTCAAACACATTGATAGTGGCTCCTCGTAGCATGAAAATGACATCAAACACAATTACCCAATTTGTGAAAGAATGCACAAGCACTGAAACAGACTATATTTTTTCTCCCGTTAAGGTAGTCCCACAGGCAGGATAGATTCATTTTTGGTAACCCGACTAGAAAACATAATACACCCGAGACGTCCTGCTAGCAGTTTTGTGAGCCCTGCATCACTCACACTTTTCGAACTGCTTTGAAAGGTCCCATGAAATTAAATAAAGTTGTTTTTTTTTAGATGGTAGTATCAGTATTATTAGTTTTTAGGATATCTATAAGCTAGTGCGCACCAAAACAGTGACAAAATTTGCGTTTAGAAAAAACTGATAAAGATGTAAAGCTTGTAGTTTGTCATTTCCGCCTAAATGGATCAACAGTTTTATTCTTGTCACCTTCTACTTCAGTTGCTCATCAAATCGTGACCAATCAAATGCTCTCTAGTATCTGACATGTCACGTCCCCTTTAAGATGCTTCATATTTGATGTGCTCGCATTTAAAAGGGAGGAGCTACAATATGCCCCACCCTCTCTTCATTTTTCTGTTGAGATAACGTCAAACATTAAATAAAAAATGCATATTTCAAAGCACTTCACAGGATTTTTAAGCCACAAATAAACTTCGTTTGAAGTATATTGGGGTCTTAACACTCATAATAAGGTCAAAAGAACTCCACTTCAGCCATATGATGCCTCTCAAAATACATGTAACCCATCAGGTAGTGTAATAGAGCTGCCAAAATTCTCCAAATCCCACAAACGCTGGAGACTAGCTGTCTTTCCACCCGCTCTGGTGTGCTGAAAGGGCCCCAACTCAACGCTTGCTGATCCCCGCATTACTAGCATGGTTTGTCAGAGACATTATGGCATGAGATCATTGACAGATAAAGCCAGACAGATACAAAACAGCAACCGGCTCATCGGATCAGATTTTTTTTTTCAGGCATGTTGTAAGAGGCATCGACCTCACAACCCAACATGGAGAACGGTGTCAATAAAAGCAAACAAGCCGCAATGACTCTTCAGTCAATGAATATCGAGCAGAGGCGGGACTATGGTAAGACTGAGCGAGTCAAAGGGTCAAGCGAACACGACAATGTGGAAATTACAGCCCCGGCGTGGAATAAGAGCAGGTTGCTCCATTCACAGCCTGGAACATCTTGACATGGTAAAGCGAGGATACGGAGTTAAAATTGACCCGTAACGAGATCACAAACACAAACAACAGTGGTTTAATACAGACTAATCAGCAGTCTGTCACCTTCTGAACTAGGGCTGCATAATATTGGAAATGTCTGATATTGCGATACTTGATTTTTCTGCAATATAGAGTTGAAGTCAGAATTATTAGCCCCCTTTGAATTTTGTATTCTTTTTAAATATTTCCCAAATTATATTTAACAAAGCAAGGAAATTTTCACAGTATGTCTGATATTTTTTCTTCTGGAGAAGAAAATTATTTATTTGTTTTATTTCGGCAAGAATAAAAGCAGTTTTAAATTTTTTTAAACACCATTTTAAGGTTAAAATTATTAGCCCCTATAAGCTATTTATTTTTTCGATAGTCTACAAACCATCATTATACAATAACTTGCCTAAGTACCCAAACCTGCCTAGTTAACCTAATTAATCTAGTTAAGCCTTTAAATGTCACTTTAAGCTGTATAGAAGTGTCTTGAAAAAATATCTAGTCAAATATTATTTACTGTCATCATGTCAAAGAGAAAATAAATCAGTTATTAGAAATGAGTTATTAAAACTATTATGTTTAGAAATGTGTTGAAAAAATCCCAAGAAATTGGGGAAAAAAATAAAGGGGGCTAATAATTCAGACTTCAACTGTATATATTGCAATATGAATATTTTCACCAGTTTTTTATTTTGGCTTGAATAGCTCTACTTGACTTTTTTTCTGTGGAGTCTAACAGTATTCAGGTACAGAAATTGAAAAATCAAACTGCAAAAAAGCTTTTTGACGTAATAAGTCAAAATTAAGTGAGTTTTTTCCTAAAAACAAATCTGCCAAAGGGAGAAGTAAAATAATTTTGTTTTCGGTTTGAAATTTTGATATTTGGACTAGAAACTAGGGTTGGGAGATGTTGAATGTGAAACATCGCGATGGATGATGGCATCGTCATCATAGGCGGTTATAATACATTTATAATAATATTTACAAATAATTATTTAATTCATAACAGAAAAAAAAAATTCATAAAAAAAAAAATTATAGCCTACCGTTTCAACTACCTGACTCGCATGGTCTTTTGTTTTACCCATAACCAAATCGTAAATAAATAAAGATAAGTTACACACAAACTACCCTCTGTCAATCACTTTTTCTGCGGGCCTCTGGCATGAATAGGCAGAGTGATCCGTGTCATTATAATGGCATCAGCAAACATGGTTGGTAAAAAAAGGTTTTGCTTTTGCGCGGATCCGAGTGCGATTGCCCTGCTCACATATGCCAAACGAACCCAGCTAACTGGGCAAACGCGCCAGGTTCCGGAACAAAAGTCTAGGTGTAAAAAAAAACCTCTCTTGAATTGCTCAGTCACAGGCCTTAAAAACACATTAAAATGATAAACTTTCACTCTATTATGGTTAAACTCTATTAAATCACATGCGTTTTGTGTCTCCTGGTAATCTATAATAAAGACTGAACATTGCAGATCCAGCGATGTGACTATTGCAGATGTGCACATTGCGATAACATTGCTAAAATGATATATTGTGCAGCCCTATTCTGAAACTGAGACTTCTCACCATTATACAAGACTATAAAAAGTTCAGACATATTTGGTAAATAAATCTATAGAAAAAATTAAGAGACCACTTAAAAATTCTCAGTTTCTCTGGATTTATTGTTGTGAGTTTATGTTTCATTCTGTAACAAATAAACAAATAACAAAAAAGACGACTTTCCGGGTATGTTTATATTCCATTTTAGACAGCAGAATACTCATATTTACCCTCAAAAGACTTGGGAAGATTGTTTCAATGGAATAACATTGCTTAATGGAATAAACCATTTAAAAGGTATCGCAACTTTTTATTTAAAACAATTGTAAGTTATGAGTTAAAAGTGCTAATCTTGAAACTGAACTTTTTAACTTTTTACTGTATCTCAGAATTGTGACTGCATATAATATTATATATAATATTATATATATATATATATATATATATATATATTTTTTTTTTTTTTTATTTATTTATTTATTTATTTTTTTTTTTTTTCCATACTGATTTTCATACAAACTGCTTAGCAGCATTTTCTTGTAACCAAAGCAAAATTTGCATCAGAAATTCCATTTTGTTTCTCAATTTAACCTTTTTTCTTTCTTCTTTTTTCAGACTTTCACACTTTCAGACAAAGGATTTTTTTAATTATTATTATTATTATGTGTGATCAAAACCCCCACAAATTTTTAAATCACAACAAATGAAAATAAAAATGAATAAAACAAAAACAACAATTTTATTTCAAATTTGGAAAAAAATGCTATCAAATCTTTATATAATTACAACAAATATCAACAGATATGTAATAAATCCAGACGAACATAGGATTTTCAAGGGGTCTCTGTTTTTGCACACCATTTAAAAAAAAACACTTTAGCTGGGTCCAAAATTGCATACTTCCATACTATATATAGTATGCTAAAAAACAGTATGCAAGCTGAGTAGTATGTCCGAATTCATATGAAAAACAGTGTGTGAGATATACCCGGATCACCTACTTCCGGCAAGATTTTTAAGTGCGCATCCAATGCACACTACACTATCCCATGATGCACCGCAAGAGAATTTATGAATGGAAGTGATGTGACGCAACTGACGCAGGTAGGTCACGTGATTATGACAAAACGGCGGATGTAGTACGTCCAAGTTCCGTTTATACTGCTCACATTATTGTACAGAACGTACTTTTCTAACGACCGAGTAGTACATTTAAATTCAAATGCAGTACCTACTGAGTAGTATGCAATTTCGGAGGCTGCAAATGAATTCGCTGTACTCAAATGGCCTCCACAGTCACCAGATCTTAATTCAATAGAGCACCTTTGGGATGTGATGGAACAGGAGATTTGCATCATGGATGTGTAGCCGACAAATCTGCAGCAACTGCGTGATGCCATCAGGTCAATATGGGCCAAAATCTCTGAGAAATATTTCCAGTACCTAATAAATTCAGATGAACATAGAATTTTCAAGGGGTCTTTTTTTCTTGCACGTAAAAAAAAATACAATAAAAAAAAACAACTTTAAAACAAACTGCGCAAAGATTTATTTTATTTTAAAAATAATCTTGGGAGTTAATATTTCAAAAAGCAATATAAATGCCCTTTATCCTTTGTTAAAGAATTCTTTAAGCACTTATTTCAAAAAAAAATAATTATTTGAAAATCATAGCTTAAAAAAACATAATGAAAGTATCGACTGCCAAAATTAATCATTAATCTGCAAAACTATACATTTAAGACTAAACACTTTTTGAAGCAATGTTTAAAAAATTTGCACAGTATTTTATTTTGTATATTAAATAAAAAATATATATTTTTAAAAACATTTTTACTAAATACTAACATTTCAATAACTAACTTAAAATAAACCATATTTTGAATCAATCTCTGAGGAATATCTCCAGTATCTTGTTGAATCTACGAAGGATTAAGGCAGTTTTGAAGCCAAAAGGGGCTCCAACCCGGTACTAGTAAGGTGTACCTAATAAAGTGGCCAATGAGTGTAGATTATAACGAATATTAACCCATACCTAAGAAATCCAGATAAACAGAGAATTATTTAATTTAATTTAAGGGGTCGTTAATTTTTTGGCACACTTTAAAAAAAAAAACAACAAAAAAAATCTTTGAAATGAACGGCGCAAACATTCGATTTATTTTTTAATTTATCTTGGGAGTTAATTTTTCGAAAGGCAATAAAAACGCTCTTTATATTTCGTTAAACAATTTAAGCACTTATTTGAATAATAAAACAACATGATTTGAACATCATAGCTTAAAAAAACATAACGAAAGAAACTACAGCCAAAATATTGTGTAAAACAACACATTTATGACTAAACGCTTTTTGAAGCAATGTTTTAAAAATGTGTGCATTATTTTATTTTGTATATTAAATAAAAAATATATATTTAAAAACATATTCACTAAATACAAACATCCCAATAACCGATTTAAAAATAAACCATATATTCCTAACCATTTCTTCCCAATTTGCTCTTGGATGTGTAGGATAATCCAGCTTTGACATAAGAACCTGCGAGAAAATGGCCACACACCACTGAACAGAAGCCTGCGAAAATGCTCCGATTTCCTGGGAAAAGCCCACCCTGGAGATTCGCAGAGCTGAACATAGAGCTCACATGCTACATGGCAAATGTTCAGATACATGACCTGGAAGACGAGAGGTCAGCAGGCAGCAGACGCCCCCAAATGAGTCCCGAAACCCTCAACGGCAAGAGCACCTACAGGGTGGGCCACTTCAAAGACATTCCACACGCTCTGCATTCTGGGAGAAATACCGAGGCAAACTACAGAGTGTCAGAAGATCCCAAACAGGTCCATGGAGTCAAAGAGGCCAACGGTAACGTTAAAACTATCCCATCATATTTTAACGTCTTACTTTTAGAGAAACAACCATTTGGAAGCACTTGGAAAAGTTATTTACTTAAAAAGAGAAGCATTTACAGCCAGACACTGCAGTTTTATCATGCACTTTCTTTTCTTTTTGAGCATTTATTTATTTATTATGGACATAAAGCATCCAACATACTTGCTGTTCATCACTTTATCAATTTGTGTCTGTTGATTTTAATTACAATAAAGATTTTTAAGATGGTTTTATCAAGAAATTTTTGTTTTTTTCCCTCCTGCATAAATCTTCATATATATATTGCATACTTCAATATATATTGTGATATAAATGCAATTTCACTGGATGACTTTAATAACTTATAAATAATTAATCATTTTAGATCGATGGGGAGGTTTCTGTAGGGGGCATATCTGCATAAGTTTTACTCAAAAAATGACAAACAAAAAAAAAAAATACAACAGAGAAAATATATGCAAATGAACAAAGATTTTTTGGGTAGTCAAACAGTATTCAGAAACAGAAATTAAATAAACACTGTATAATAGAAATAATGATAAATAATAATAATAATAATAAGAAGAATAAGATATCTTTTAATTGAGAAAATTATTATATAATGCACAATTAATCTTTAGGCTACAGTACAAATGTTTAATTTATTGTGTCCAATCGGCTTAAATTTGCTTCAAATGCTTACAAAGCCATAGGCCTTAAAAACGCATGTAAATAATACATTTTCACACTAAGGCTAAAGGTTGAAATTACTTCACTATGCTGCAAACTAATGTCTGGCCAACTTTAATCCAGACTACATTGCAGATCCCTGCGATGTGACTATTGTGGACTCACACATTGCGATTTCGATGCTGAAACGATATATTGTGTAGCCCTAATTGTGGTTTACTGCTCTGAAATTTGTTCTTTTTGTATGGCTGGCTAAAAAACAACAACTTTTTTCACCATTGAACACAATTTATTTTATTTTAAGAAACATTTAACATATTTTGGAACAGTAGCTATTGATGTAAAGGGTCCTTTTCTGCTGGAGATACTGTGGCCATAAAAAACTAAATAAAATAATTTTAAAAATATATAATAAAATAAAAAACACGGAAAAAACAAAACAACGTCTTGCATATAGCGTAGGAAAGGTATAAAAAATTGTCGGTTTTAAAACCTTGACTTTTCCAAACCGCACTAAACCTTGAAACCGGTTATCGTCCCAAGCCTATACACGACAACAGCATTTTGGGGACTAAAACTATACATTTAAAATCTGGTTTCATAGCAGAAGTTTAAAAATTCTGAAAAGTTATTGACATCATGCATGTGCATAGCAACTCGTAGGGGTCGTTCACACAGAACACATATTTCATTCCAGTCTGCTACTTTTAAGTTGTCTTTGTCAACACATGCTTGATTGACTTGAATGTCCGTTATGCTTCAACAGCAGCACCACTCATCAATATCAGTTTCAAAGCTGTGGACCAATCAGAAGAATGCAAGCACATTAAGCTTCTGTTATGAATGAAGTGACAACATCATCTACTGGCCCTGACCGTTTCTACACACACAAATAAATGTCAATCATAATTGAAAATATCGATGTTTAGACCTTTTTCTTGGCTGCTGCATGGAGGGTGCCATAGCGACCAGTGTCTTCTGGTAGAATGTTTAGAACTTCCGTTTACAGTGTTTACAACTGGTAATTTGCGCTCCGAAACAAAGGGTTTCAGTAGCATTTTGAGTGGATTACGGAGTGTTTTTGTGACACACAACTTTGAAAGGTGTGTGTTAAAACCGTTATCTGTCAGATGTGGTTCAAGCGTGTGAGAAAAGCATTCTCCTAGTTCACGTGTCTGCCGTCAGAAATACAGTGTGTATGCGTGCGTGTTTCCCTGGCCTGTCAGCTGTTAGCTCTGCGGCTCTTCCACACACACACACACGCACGCAATACTTCACTGCATCATAGAGCTAACCAGATTACTGGCATGAAACTTAACAGGTGTGCAAGTCATGCAATTTACAAAAATGACCAATAAAAGTGCGTTACTGATACTCTGCTGGCTGATTTGCTGTCCATTCTAATCGCGAGCCGTTTATGTTTCATTTAGTGTGTTGTATTTACCACGGTTTGTGTTTTGCTGTCATGTCAAAACGTCACTTTATTTTCACTTTGTCACAGTTATTAAATCGGTGTGTTAGTGGACATTACAGTAGGCTACGTGTGTGTGTGTGTGTGTCAAACATTTTGGTGAATTACATTTGTTTGGGCTGTTTATGTGTTTAAAAGAAAGAGAAACTGTTGACTTTAGCGATGACGAGGCTTCATTTAAAGAGCACAAGATGTCGTTTGACAACGAGGGGAAAATGCCTCGCAGCAGTTGTTTTCCATCCTATTATGGCTCGTTTCCACTGACTGGTACAGTACGGTACGGGTCACCTTTATCAGGCTTGCGTTTACACTGCTAAAAGGGTACCAATTGTACTCTTTTGGCGGGCGTGGTGTACGACAGAAAGTTGGTCAACGTCATTTTCGCTCGAGAAAATGTCTAAAGTAAAGCTGTACGGGTCGCTCACATATCATATGAGAAGCACTTCTCAAAAAACAGATGCTTTACACACATAAATACTTGTGTATAAATGTTTATTACTAACTTTACTATGAACATGAGTTGATTATAACTGCAGATCAATGACAGTGTGAAATAGCCTACTGTATGTCTGCAATTATATAAAATAAATAAATAAATGCAACATATATGAATACATACAGACCCTTACAGTCTCCGTTATGTTACCACTTACAAAAAACTACACACAGCATACATTTAGTCCTTATTTTGGTTCAAAACAGCAGAAAATAGAGCCCAGTCAGTGCAAACCTCTCATGATTAAATGTGTCTTTAATCTTCAGCAGCATGTGTAGCCTCTTGTTAGAAAGTAATTCCATCATTCCGAGTTCATAATAGTCCAAAAGGTGATGATGATAATAGTTAAACATGGCAGTTTGTTCATGTTTGCTGAAAAAATAATGTGCTCCTTTTTTTTCCGGCCTCTCCTTTTGTTTTTTTGCGCGTCACTCTCGCGTTTGTCAGTTTCTTACAGGATCAGGTTTCAAAAGCACGTCAATAATCAAGCACACGTTATTATCATCAGCTCAAGAAGTTTGTTATTTCAAATATAGACATGCAGCTCGCGCAAGCAAAAAAGCTAAATCGCTCGCGCTTCAGACTGGCTCCTAAAAAACTCCGGGGCACAGGGTAAAATCTGCTCTTTTTTTTGGCTTTGTGTCTGTTCATCAAGACGACGACAATGTTCATTTGAGCCCAGATCGAACAGGGCTCGTTATTATATGATATTATATGGATATATAGTCTCTCGGCTGTGTATGAAAACATGGCCGCTCCTTTGTTTTCATTCTGGCTTGTTGCGTGAGCTCGTGACGCATCTCTGTAAACCAATAGTGTTCAGCTGCACGCCTAGCTCTACCTTTGGGACACTTTTGGTACCCTTTCTCGTGTTTGGTACCCTTTCGAAAGGGTGCGGAAAAAGCGGTACGGTACGGTTCGGTACGCCTTTTGACAGTGGAAACGGACATAAAAGCGTACCGACCCGTACCAGTCAGTGGAAACGAGCAAAGAGATCACATTTTTTAAAATGATCAGTCCAGGAGGTGGTGCTGATCAACAGCAATATTAGTTCAAAGATGATAAAAGCAGGTAAAATAGATTAAAACGTTTCAAAGCTGTCCGAATGTGCCTGTTTACACGCATCAGCTGCCGACTTGAAGTTCTTAGCATTCTCCTTGCGCGTAGACGCAAAGCATAATGGGTAATTTTGCGTTCTAAGAAAAAGGTCTATATGTGAAGCTTTTTTTAATTCAAAGAAAAAAGGTTTTCGTTATTTTGGTTACATATTTTTGTTGTGTAAACTAGGCATAGGGCGGTATAAGATTCAGACGGTATGATAACCTTGGATAAAAATATTACAGTTTCACTGTATTGTGATTACTGCTCTAAAAATTTTCTTTTTTAAATGTCTGGGTAAAAAACAAACTTTTTTCCCTATTGAGCGCATTATATTTTATTTTGAGAAACATTTAAAATATTTTTGAACAATAAACATGTCAGGCTAAATGAATTATAGACCATTTTTACAATTAAAACGGCACCTTTGGTTATCTTTTCTGCTGAAGATACTGTTGTCCTAAAAAACAAAAACAAAAAAGTAAATAAAAAAATCGTACACATAGCTTAGGAATGGTATAGCAGAAAATGTTGACGGTTTTAAAACCTTGACTTTTCCAAACCGCGGTATACCTTGAAAACGGTTATTGTCCCATGCCAAGTGTAAACATCGCCTAATGTACCAAGGAAACTATGAATAATTTAATCCTGACTTCATCCTTCATCAGTTGCATCCAGAAATGTATGCAAATTAGCACATATTTAATGAATTAAATTATTAAACTTTACAATTGGGTTCCATTACCTAATGTTAGTGTATTAACTAACACAAACTACGAATGAACAGCATTTATTAATCATAGTTTAGCATTTACTGATGGATTATTAAAATCCAAAGTTGTGCTTGTTAACTTAATGCTGTTAATTAACAAGAACTAACAATCACTGTAAAAAAATGCTGGATTCCACACAATTTCTACATTATGTCCCAACAAAAATTGATTACATTAACTTTATTGTTTTTTACAAACTTCAGTTGATTGAACATAAAACAATCAAGTTGTCCTCAAAAAATACTTAAGAATTGTGTTGTTTCAACCTATTTTAAATAAGCAGTTTGAACAAGCAGCAAAAGTGTTTTTTGAGTGATGAACGACTTAAATTTTTCATGAACTAACGTTAACAAAAATTAATAAATTCTGTCATGAATGTGTTTTTCATTATTTTTTTATGTAAGCAAACACAAACTTTAATCCAACCTTATTGTTACCAATTAATGCATCAATTGTGTATTTAAGCATAACAATTTTGAATATTTGTACTACAAAAAAAATTGTTTCTTAATGTCTTCTAAATGTCTCAGCCATGAGTCCACAGATGAATAATTCCACCTGCAAACACCTCACGTTTTCCCAATCTACAGTTCAAATGGTTCACAGCGGTTATCTATAACGGAGAAGATCCAATTATTCCCACACCATTATTTATAACACCACGTTACTATTGTGGGCGTCAGTCCAGCTCTTTCTTGAGATAGCAGCTCTAAAAACATTAACAGACGACTATTCTGAGTGTGCCCATAAAAGTGCCTGTCCTAAATTTAAAATGATGTTCAGAAATGGAAAAGCTGAAGGGGTTTAGTTATAGTAGCTGTAAATTTAACAGCAATGCAGGCTCTCGCTAAATGCTTGCCCACGCTTCATTTATTGCGTGAATAAACAAAACAAACTAATTTAGTAGAAAACGTAGCTAGATTTTTTAAAACTAGGGTTTATTAAAATCAAATATATATAAAGTAGTCCTTATATAATGAGAAGTTACTGGTTTATTTAAACAGGTTTGCTAATGTCAAACAACAAGAACCACTATATGAATAAATATTTCTCAAATTAATAAATGTTGATTTAAATATACACAAACTACCGTTGTTCATTTTAAATCGAAACCTATCAGTCACAACTAAGTCCGAAATGAAGTTTTTCCATTTATGAAGCTATAAAGTTACTAACTGGTGTTTTAGGGTAATTTACACAAATAATCAGGAAAAAAATAAGGACTTTAATTAAATATGTGCAGTTTTGTAGGACCAGAACAGTTTCAAATTCTACGTTTTTATAAAATTCCACAGCATTAAAAGTTCAAATGTAACAAATAAAAAATAAAACCCTGATATTTCGATACTGGTTACATAAATATATCAATGACGTACAATAAGTTAACTATTTTGATGATGGTTGCATTTGTTTTCTCTTTGGTCAAATATTTAACACATCATTTGGATATTTTCATATCTAGGAAGAAAATTGGGACTGAATAGGTTAAGTATATCATTTGTGATCATTATCATACTACTAAAAAGAACAAAGTCATTCAAATTATCACCTAAACACGAATCATACCGACCTAAACCTTATTAAGCATTACAAACACGTCTGAATATAAAACATAAAAATTCCGTTCCTTCCGTCGGGAGTTATTAATTGATATCCCTTAATATTTCGACAGAAAGAAGCCCAATGTAGGCTAATCCTGCTCTAATGGGATCTGGAAATCTTCTTAGGGCTTGTTTACACGCTTCCAAATCGAACGTGAAGAACGTGCGTGTGCGCGTCTGGAATCCAATCGTGCGCGCGCTCGCGAATCCCGCCGAGTCCAGTCACGAGCGCTAATCTAGCCTTCGGGCTGACGCACAGAACGCCAGGCCTAAAAGAACGGCCGATTTTCAGAAGGAGCGGGGGGAGGATGAATGAAAACGCACTTTTAACTTAAAACAATGGGACGTCACATACTCAAAATTGTCTTAATCACACATTTTGGCAATGTACAAGTTATAACAATCATTCAGAATTACTAAATTTAAACACTAAACCGATTTTAAATTATACAAATTTTCCGACATCCCTTTCAACACATGTCGGAGCAGCCGAAGTCTACATGGAGTGAATTCCACAAGTCTCCTCAGTTGTAAACTATAACAATACTCACACATTGAGGGATAACATATCAATAATTCGTGCATTAAAGAGCGTTATATAGAGGCATTACTCACTTTCTCCATGTAGTGATCCGCAGAGGCACAAGATGTAGGCGAAAGTGACCAAAACAACCACAGATGTGTCCAGCCGCATTCTGCCTCGCGACACGTTTTGGTTTTCTTGGAAAATTAAATCCACCTCTGGTGTGTCCGAAAATCACAAATTAAAAGGAAATTAAGGTTGTTTGTCTTATATCAAGAACAACAACAACAAAAAAAGTTAAATCAGACCCCCCAAGAAGGGGACCCGGGGGTCCAGCGTGCTTCAGATAAAGATAATGTTCAACTGAAGTAGTTGTTGCCTACACAGCAGGGGTGAAATAAGTGTTAAATAACATGATCCTGCACCGTAGTGAAAAATAAACGAATGAAAATCATTTTGAGCGATTTTTCGGATGCATCTTGGCTTTTAGTAGAACAAGCATGAAAAACGTCCATGCATTTCTTCCATGGAATCAATCCCACACTTCTAGGAATGAGGTACCCTTAAGGGTACAGTACATAGCAACTTTTTCATAACCCCTGTTTTAGTTTTCTACAGCAATAACAACAAAAAGGTAGCCAAGGTTGTATTTAAAACAAAGAAAAAATACGTCCACGTTTCACAGAAAAAAAAACGTTTCTCAATAGTCAAACAACCCAACAATGTCTCCCGAGAGCACAAGCAAAAAATAAATAAAAATATAGTCGATATTCCACAGGTCGTTTCATGCACTGCCAAATGTTCCCGTCAAAAAATGGGCATCTCCTCATCCACATAAACACATGCACACACCACAATGGTTTCTGTAGCGATTCTGCTGTCAGAAATAAACCAGCGTCCTCTAAAATTAAATATCCACACTCCTTTGCGTGTCTTCAAAACGCTGAGAGGAGAATAAAAACAGAGATGTATCGCTGAAGCCTTTGCTTTCAGCACAATGATCCCGAGGTGTGTGTATGTGTGTGCGTGCGTGTGTGCGCGTACGCGCGTCACGGTCGCGTCGCGTTTTAATCTTCCACGTTCATCAACAGAGCAGCGTCCAGCGCGTGTCCGGCCTGCCCGTTAAACCGCTTGGTTCCGTCCACGAGAGCCCGGTGCGCGGTCTGCCTGAGCTCATCGGCGTGGGAATGGGCTGAAAGTGGGCAAAAGTTGTCTCGTGTTGTCGGCGGTGTGGTTTTCCCCCTCTCGTCTCTCCCTGTGTGCCTCCACCAGTAAACAAGTACTGCCAGTCAGCTGGGCAGAGCGGCGGCGGCGGCGCGCAAGACCCGGAGCGGAGCCAAACAGAGCAGGAGCCGGAATGGAGTCCGTTACACCCGCGGGGAGAGGAAACAACCCCGCAATACAGCAGGAACATATATTTGTTTGGCCAATAATATGTTGATTGTAGCAAAGTTTTATATACACAAATGTAGATTTGTTCAAATTTCTCCGTTTCACAGCATTTAAAAATTATTAAAAAATGTTTAAATTCATAAAACACGTGCCTTAAAACTTTTGTCAACTTATATGGATTGACCCTCCTGAATGTATTTTCATTTGCATTTGTATGATTTTATGCTTTATTTATGTTATTATTATTATTTTTTTTTACTATTTAGTTTATTATATGGTGCTTAAATATAATGTTATATATGTTTAACAATTTCAAATTTTCAACGAATTTAGTACCCTATAGCCCACAACCCCATTTGAGGGTTCATATTGTATAAAGGAAAACTTTAATATAATTTTTATTTTATTTTCTTATTACTTTCTCCCGTTTTCCCCTTTTGACGTCAAGTACAATTGTTATTACGGTATGTTGCTTCTTTTTTATTGGTGTCTGCCTCCTGTTGTGATTGTATTACTTCACACTTATGTTTGTGCATGTAAGGCCTACTTTGTTTATATATTTATATATATTTTAAGACTTTTTTTTAAAAAAGATGAAAAAACATTAATGCAGCAGGAGGCATCGATCTAAACACTTTTCCATGTAATGAAAAATGTCACTTTACATTTTTAAATATGTGAATTTCAAGTCCCCATCAAAACTAACTATATGATTTTGTTAGCTCACATTGCTAGTTTTGTGGTGAACAATTCATCTCTACATGTCAATAAGAAAAAAAAATAGTTTGCCCTTCTAATCTTTAATTGAAATCTGAAAATGCACTTCCTGTTTTGTTTTCAGTTAAAGGATCAGGTTACGTGATTTTGAGGTAATGGGCGTGGCTAACATACTTAACCACGCCCCTTCAACGGTCAGTTTTGACAACAAACAGAAATGGTGAGCAGGAGGTGTCTGTGAGGTTGTAATAACTCTCCACAAACCCTTTACCAGATCTTTCTATATGAAATGCCTACTTTACTACATCCAATCAGCTTTCAGTAGAAAAAACAAGCCACGCCCACTGTTTTCTCATTTAATATTCCGTTTCACTAGGAACTGCATCACAATATGAAAAAAAAAACGATTGCAGCTTCTAGTTCATTGGGACTTTAAGGGCGGCGTCATACCTGCCAACACTCCCGTTTTTCCAGGGAGTCTCCCGTATTTCAGACCTGTCTCCCGTATTGTTCTGTCTCCTGGAAAACTCCTGGAATTACATAAAAAATCATTCATATGTATTTTATTTTTACATATTTCATTTTATATAATATTTTATTCAATATTTTTTTATATTAATATTTAATTTATTATAATAGTATAAATGTATTAAAAATATATATATTGCATATTATATTACTTAAATTAACTTTAATATTTATAATATGCAAAAACAAGATCCTTTATATTTAATATTTCTTTTAAAATCATTAATTATTAATATTGAAATATTAATATTCGAATAAAAGAAATCAGTTTTTTTTCAGGGGAAAATATATTATATTATATCATACTTTTTCATTATATTATATTATATTATATTATATTATATTATATTATATTATATTATATTATATTATA
>CAIGQZ010032594.1:10187644-10199981 GCA_903798205.1 Danio tinwini
CAGCACAGAGGTGTGTGTGTGTGTGTGTGTGTGTGTGTGTGTGTGTGTGTGTGTGTGTGTGTATGTGTGTGTGTTTGCAATAATGAAAATGGTAATAATTCAAATTATATTTTATATTTTATTAATGTATTTGTAAAATTACAATATTATTTTTAATAATTTATAACTGTAAAGTGTTTTTTTCACCTTATAAAAATCAATAAATAATAACACAATTGTTTTTTAGATTGTTGTGATAAATGCTAAACTGTCTAAGAAAGTCAAGCAGTCACTATTAGAGAAAAACACATCATATAATAGTTTTACATCACAGTAGTATTTATATTATTATCATGGTAATATCATATGCATCCTGAGAATTTAATAACTTTACAAACACTAAATGCTATTTAACTAAAAAGAAGAAATACATTGATTTTAAAGACATGATTGTCGGGCAGATATGTACGAATAAGTATAAATATGAAGGAAATGCATATGATTGATCCACCATATAGGCCACACCTGTAGTGTTTTCCACAGAGACATTTAATCCATAATTTACCTGAATGAAACACACAAGCAAATGTCAAGCGTCTATTACCAAACATTGATAAAGCAAATATTGACTGAGTGCTTCATTACTTACATCCCTTTGTCAATAAGGAGAGATTTTTGCCAGTGGATATTGGCTGTATCAGAATGAATGGATCTTCAGCAGCGACTGTAACATTTGTTTGGACACTCCTAGAAGAGGATGTTTAACTCTTCCACACCACATTATTAGCTCTTTTGCTCCTATGTGTAAAAGATCAAGCTGAATTTTAGTCTTAAAGGGAGAGTTCGCTCAAAGATTTTTCCTTCAGCTTAGTCCCTTTATTAATCAGGGGTCGCAACAGCGGAATGAACCGCCAACTTTTCCAGCATATATTTTACGCAGCGGATACCCTTCTGGCTGCAACCCATTACTGGGAAACACCCATACACTCTTACATTCACACATACACTACGGCCAATTTAGTTTATTCAATTCACCTATAGCGCATGTCTTTGGACTGTGGGGGAAACCGGAACACCCGGAGCAAACCCACACGAACACAAGCAGAACATGCAAACTCCACACAGAAATGCCAACTGACCCAGCCAGGACACGAACCACGAACTCTTGCTGTGAGGTGAGAATGCTAACCACTGAGCCACCGTGTCGCCCGTAATCTGAAATTTTCGTAATTTTCACACGTTTCCTCACGTTGTGTCGATCACATTTACACACTACCTTCAAAACATTTGAAGGAAAAAAAAATTGTATTCATATTTGCATTCACATTCATAGAAAGCAAAATTATACTCACAATTTACTCATCCTCAAGTGGTTTCTGATTTTTCTCTCTCTAGTTGAACACAAAAGCAAGAGTTGTAAACAGGAACATTGTAAAGAAAACATAAACATAATATTTACGATAAAATATTTTACCGTTAAATTTGTACTGTAAAAAAATATGGTATAAACAGCCTGATATCACGAGGAAACTCAACTATTTTACGCTTTTTCAGTTAAGTGGCTTATTCATACAAATTCGTATAAATTCAGTTGTACGAAAATGTACAATTTTCAAAAAGGAGGCGTGGCACCAAACCTCGCCCCTTATCCCAACCGTCATTGGGGGGATAAGTAAATTGTACTAAATTGTACTAATAAGATCATGCGCACTCATAAGAATAAGCCACTGAATCAAAAAGTTTGAATTGTCGTGAGATAGCGCTATTATAAACCATAAAATTAATTTTACGGTAAACTACTGTAATTCAATATTTTATTTAGTTAATTCACAAATGTTTTACACATCGTACATTTGTTGCTCAGACAAAAACACAACCAGAAGCAGGTGTTAATGGAAATATGTGATAAACCAGTACCATATATAAGGTTTTATTAGTTAACGTTAGTTAATATATTAGCATAACAGGGATTAACTAGGTTAAGCATTACTTAATCTTTGCTAATGTAAACTAATGCATTAACTAACTTATGTTTAGTTAACGTTTGCAAAAGCTTAAGTAATGCTTAACAGATTCAGACTGTTCATTGTTAATTAATGTTAGCGAATGCATTAATTAATACAACAATATAGTAGTGTTACAGATAAACCAATAGTTTAGAAAAAGTTGAGGGTGTGTAAATGATGACAGAATTTCTTGGAATTTTTAGGATTGTTGGCTGAACTGTCTGTCTGTCTGTCTGTCTCAGCATAACAATAATCAGGCCATCTCAGTTTCACAGAAAAGGTTATTTATCACAACACCTAGAAGGCAACCATGAGAAACCAGGTAACCAAGCAGCTTCCTAAACCACTTCCTGTATGTTGCTCAGCATCAGTGTTTACAGGAGGGCAGATCCCCCATACCACCCATCCTGGAGGACCAACGGCATAATTATAGTGGCTCCTTCTGCGAGCATCAAAGAAGAGGAGCGTTTCCCACACTGCTCTTCCTGCCGGGACATGTTGCAACAACTTTGTTTTAAACAAGTCCCCCCCCCACCCCCCCACCCACCCACCCAAAGAACTGTCTTTAGATATTCACTGGCTTCAAAACGTAACAAAAACGTAACAAAAACGTTTTTATTACCTTAAAGAGTACACAGCAAGCATTTTTTGTTTTTAAAATATGTCAAATAGACGTCTAAACAATAATCTTGGCTAAAACAAGGCTAAATTTGGGCTGTCAGTGAAAATCTAATAGACGTCTAAGAATAGGCCAAATCTAGACTAGTCATCAAATAAACTGAAATGAATGACTACACATATAAAGTCTGTCTAATCTGTCTACTTGACGACTAGTCTAGTTTTGGGCTATTCTTTGACGTCTATTCTTACAGCCCAAGTTTAGCCTTGTTTTAGCCAAGCTGTCTTGTTTAGATGTCTATTAGACGTCTATTAAACACTAAATTGTTTGCTGGGTACAGATGACACAAAACTGTAAATTCTGTTATTAATTACTCACCCTCATGTCATTCCAAACCCATGAGACCTTCATTCTTCTTGAGAAGACAAATGAAGATATTTTAGATGACATTAGAGAGCTCCCTCATCCTTCATAGACAGCAACAATCACAAGACATTTAAAGAACCCTGCTGAAAAATCCAGCTTAGACCAGCCTAAGATGGTTGGCAGGTTTTAGCTGGTCAACCAGCCTGGTTTTAGAGGGGTTTTGGCCATTTCTAGGCTGGTTTCCAGCCATTTCTAGCCTGGTCTTAGCTGGTCAGGCAGGAAGTTGACCAGCTAAAACCAGCTTAACCAGCCAAAACCAGCTATGTCCAGCTTAAACCAGGCTGGTCAAGCTGGTTTTAGCTGGTTTAAGCAGGTCATTTTCCAGCCTGATCAGCTAAGACCAGGCTGGAAATGGTCATCGTCTAATTCACAGTTGCTGTAATAAATGTATGAAATGTTCCACAGATTCATATATGATATTCATGGTATTATGTTCTTGACTAATTTTGACAATTGAGCAGACTATTATGCATGTGATCACTTATACAATGAAATGACGCTGACACATTTTGGAGCGAACAACCATTGAACTGAGAATCAACAATCAGTTTAGATCAGCAAGATCTATTCACTTGGAAATTGTGCTAAATGTAGGCTAGATGCACTTAGACATTTGCAATTTGATGAAATGAATGAGAAAAATCTATTCTGTTGTGAACAATTGCCAAGTTGTTTGGAGGTTTGTCCATGTTGTTTTGAGAATGTAATTTTAGTTTCAAGAAATGAGCCAAAGCAATGGAGAAAAACTGTAACATCATATTATTACCTTCAGAACTGTCTTGAGTATCTGCACTCCAAAAGAGCATCTCACGTCTTCTGACATGAAAGTAATTTATTTAAGAATAAAAAGCCCACAATAGTGTCTTCTGTTGCAAATTCCATATTTCTTTTTGATGTTTGCCATCAGTTTATCTGTGTTATTCTTTTTTATTATTACTATCTTCTGTTTATCTTTGATTTTGTATATGAATTTATTCTTTTTTTGGCAGTATTTTGGATCATGCATGGTTTTCTTTTTCTCCCCTATTACACAGAATGGTCACAATATAAATGTTATATACTTCAGTCCCTAGATTAACATAGAGAAGTCATAACAATCAGGAAGTGACAATTTTTCTCTCTTTGACTCATTAGATGTAAATGCTTCATTATCTGCAAATGTTTCATGCAATATTCTAGGTTCGCGCAAAAAATCGAATTCGCATGTTTGGATGGAAACATAAATACTGATGGCACAGAGATACTGCAATGAGATCCTAAGGTCTATTGTTGTGCCATTCATCCACAAACATTAACTCTTGTTGCTGCATAATAATGCACAGCTCCATATTGTAAGGATCTGTACACAGTTCCTGGAAGCAGAAAACATCCCAGTTCTTGCATGGTTGGCATTTTCATCAAACAGGTCAGTCATTGGACAATTTTGGGATGCTCTAAATTGGCATATATAGAACCATGTTCCAGTTGTTGCCAATATCCAACGACTTGAGTCGTTGACCAAAATTCCACAGGCACAATCAACAACTGTGCGGCACGGAGGCATAGTGGTTAGCACCGTCACCTCACAGCAAGAAGGTCGCTGGTTTGAGTACCAGCTGGCCCAGTTGGCATTTCTGTGTGGAGCTTGTTCACCCTGTGTTGGTGTGGGTTTCCTCCGAGTGCTCCAGTTTCTCCCACAGTCCAAAGACATGTGCCATAGGTGAATAAACTAAATTGGCTGTAGTGTATGTGTGTAAATGTAAGAGTATGGGTGTTTTCCAATACTGGGTTGGCAGCTGGAAGGGCATCAGCTGCGTAAAACATAGGCTGGAATAGTTGGCGGTTCATTCCGCTGTGGCAACCCCTGATAAATAAAGGGACTAAGCCGAAAGAAAATGAATTAATGACAATCAAAAACCTGAAAAAAAGGCCTCTTGTGTATATAGAAAACATTTTTTTTTAGTTCAGCTCATGAAAAATAGGAGCAAAACCTAAAGCAGGGCATTTATATTTTTGTTGAGGGTATATATGGCATTATAATGAAAAAAGAACTGTGTTGATACATTAAGATCTGGAGGGAACGGCAGATGGCATTGTGCAGTTATAATGACGTGTATGTACAGTATGACATGAAAAAAGGAAAGATGGAAGTAATATTCTAACCCACACATGTTAACACTTTAATCATAATACATTCACATTTAAAATAAGGTAATTTACCTTATAATCTCAGAAGTAAAGGCAGTACTGGGGCAGTACCTTTTCAAAAGGTGCATGATTGTACTAAACAGATACACATTGGTGCTTCAAAAGTAACTTTAAAGGGCACCTATGGTGAAAAATCTACTTTTCAAGCTGTTTAGACAGACATATGTGTTGGTATAGTGTATAGACCGTCATATTGGGGTGATATAAACACACTCAGTCATTTGGTGGACCAATTGGAGAGGTTTTGAGATTGACCGCAACTTGACGTAGGAGTGCAGTCCCCCCGCCCAGCAATATTGATTGACAGGTGTGCATTACCATATCCTCAGTATGTTGTTTCACAATTTGTTCCCCAAAAACAGCGACCTGTGTACACGCCCTTAAAATGACACTTTTTAACACATCATTTAAAAAAATCTGAATTGTGTTTTGAACTGACCCCTAATCTGGCACACTCCGAAGAACCATAATATTAATATAACATCTTAAAAAAGGAGTAAAATAGGTGCCCTTTAAGGTAAAATGATACACTTTTAAGGTATTAATATGTAGCTTTTCCACATTGGTGATCTGCTTGGTACTTTTATTTCACTTGTAACTTCATTTCTGAAAGTGTACTGACGTTACTGATAAGCAACCCAGTTGTGAAATATGTGGCAAAATTTTCCATTTGACATTCATTTCTTCATGTAGGACAAAATGTGAAAACAAAAATAACAACAAGAGACCACATACCGAGCCGCTGGATTCAAACGTCGTGACCAAAAATGACAAGGTTTAATCACATTTTTTCTCGCATTAATCAAGCAAAAGCTGTTCCAAGTTACGGTTAAAGATCTACTGAAAAGGCGGGTTTATTATGTCTTAATCTCTGTGAACTTGAGTATTTTCCAGGAACACTGCAGCACCTGCTGGGTTCCCCTGCAGTGTAGCGGAGGCCCGCGGCCAAGCGGAGGTGTCACTTCAATCCCTTCACCCCAGCTAACCCACCACCTTCCAGCTCTCTCTGTCAGGAACTGCGAAATTAAAACTCCCAGCTACTTTATCTGCATGCTTTACTTCAAAGGTGGATCGACCTGGTTTGGAAAATTAGGCCTTTGGGTCCACGGGAGCCTTGTGTCAGAAAAACAATGATTTATGATGCATTAGGGGACTGCTAAGCTAACAACGACAGGGGTCGTAAAGAACATTATTCCAAAGTACATAAATTTCCATGTACATCAGCTGTTTTTTTCCAAGCCCAAAATATTCTTGAGACATTAGGTCATTCCCTTTACTTTAGTGAATAGTTTGGGGTATTTTCAACTTTCATTTCTGTAGGTACCACAAACCAGAAATTTGACATTATACTGTCAGTTTTCCATTTATTTATAGTCAGGCATGTTGTTACGATATTACAGTATTCAGCAAAGCTAATTTATGAAACAACAACAACCTACTGGTTTAGCCTAAAAGTAATAAAGTAGATAAATAATAAAATACTGTATAAATTTGTAGGGTAAATGTTAAGATGTATGAAGCCTGCAAACAATTTAGTGTTTAGTTGACGTCTATTAGACATCTAAACGTAGACAGCTTGGCTAAAACAAGGCTAAGCTTGGGCTGTCAGTGAAAATCTAATAGACATCTAAGAATAGGCCTAGTTTTGGCCTATTCTTAGTCGTCTATTAGATTTTCACTGACAGCCTTAATTTAGCTTAGATGACTACGTTTAGACATCTAATAGACATCTATTTTTTTAAACAACAAATGCTTGCTGGGAAACAGCTCGTACAGAATGTTCTCTAAAAATGTTTCCATTTGGTTTTGGGAACCACATTTTCTTTATGATGTAATAGAAGTATCTTATGTCTCCAGAATGTGTCTGTGAAGTTTCATGTCAAAATACCCACTAGATCAATTACAACATCCTGTTAAAAATGTCAATTTTGGGACCAGAGGGAATTGTAGCTTGGTGCCTTTAAATGACAATGAGTTGGTTTTTAGACATTTAGCTTAAAAAAAGAATAATCAGGGTTAGATGTCAGGATAAACCCAGCAAAATGACAAACACAATGAAGCAGAGATCTAGTCACAAACACCAGAGTAAGACTGAACCAGAAGGTTTCCCAATGGTTATTTGATGTAGTTGTTGTGGGGTTTATTCAGCATTCCTAGCTGCAACGATGAATGAGCCCCCCCCACACACACACAGTTGTGCTGTTTTTGCTCATCTACTCATTGGAAATGTGACAGGATGATGTACAAATCAACCCAATTTTAATGCCCACAAACTAGGACTCCTGTTGTGTGATTGAAGCATCCTCGTTTACAGTTGTCAGTACCAATGGTCCCCAACCCCCAGACCACAGACTAATACTGTCCGTGGATCAACTGGTACCGGGCCACACAAGTATTTATTAATAATTTTTGTTTTATTTATTATCTGAGTATGAATGATCTTTTATTTTTTAAAAAATCGCAAAATTTAACCCACAAGCTATCAAAATAAGTAAGAAACCAAAGTCTTTGGAATGTTTCTTTGGAAAGGAAAAAGGCCCATCGAAGGACCGACAAACTACCAAGGATTGGATCTGCAACCCATTTGTCAACAAAAATCAGGTGAATCTAGCATGCAAGAAAAAGATTGACTGCTGGAGATCCCAAATGACAGCGGCCGTTCACATATTGCGTCTTTGTCGCACCCAAGTTTGTTATTTCCAATAGAGGCGCACAGCTTGTGCGATGTACTTCAAGGCGCACCCAGTTGAAAACATATTCAGAATGCCGCAAGCGCACTGTGACAAGAACTGACCGATCAGCTTAATTTTTGGTATGGAATATACACATTTCGGTAGCACAGCAGTGCTTTTTTATATTTGCGAACTTGTATCAGAGTGACAGTGATGTTTTGTCAGCTTGTCATCATCTGAGAAAACGGTTGATGATCGGCTAGCAATCTACGTACACCAATGCCCCCGAGCCACGGTAAAATTGTCAAGAGTTGACTAGTCTGCGTTGACATGTAAGGTTGGGGACACTGGTCTATACTATTCAGCTGTGGTGATTCCAGCAGTTTTAAATTACGTTATTCAAAAAGTGTCGTTCAAAATGCTATAAAAAAACTACAACGTGTAGTACTTACTGCTTTTCAAAGTGGAGTTGAATCACAGAGTTGGAATAGATCTTTCCCAGAATCCCAGTTTCTTTGCAAATCCGGTCTTGTGGACAGAGATATGCTAATATGAGCCTGTCAATCAATATCAGTGGGCAGGGAAAACCGCACTGCTACTTCACGGTGCAGTGGGCTTCAAAGTAGCTGGGACTTGGAACCTATTTTAACACCACGAAATAAAAAAATAAGTCTTTCACTAAGACTTTAAGACATCCTTAAAACCATTATGAATAAAATTTTAGACTTATACAGGGCTAAATGCTAATTTTTATCGAATATCAGAAGATTTTCACTTGCCCAAAAATAATTAAAATGTAATACATTTAATGATACAACAATAATTTAGTTTTTTTTCAATAATATTTTTGAATGTTTTATAAATTTTCAAATATATCCATTCACAAACTCTATAACCCTTATCAAAAAATAGAACAAAACATAGCTGACAATTACTTCAGTCCACAATATTAATAAAATTAAGAAAAACAGACCTGTTAAAAAAGATTTAAGACCGACAATACATTTTTTTGTACATTTAAGAATCTCTAAGGCCGAAAATTTAGCTTTTGAGATTTATACGCAGACACCCTGTATACCTACACACATTTCCGTCCAAACCGCTTCCAAAAGTTGATTTTGCAAGATAATAGCCCTTTAAACAGAATCAATAATAAATACAGAATGTTTAGTCTTTACATAATAAAACCTTTTTTATACATACACACACACACACACACACACACACACACACACACACACACACATACATAAATATATATATATATATATAAATAACATAAGCAAACGTAACCCACACAGCACATTTGTCAAAATGATTAAAACAGCTAAACAAACACCATGCAGGTCGACTGCAAATCATTTTATTAAAACAATACACACATCTATTTTTCAGTCTCACTACATTTGAACACACTTAACACAAAAAAACAAACAAACAAAAAACAATATGTCGCCTGTGCTCATGTGAATCAATTAAAGCAAACAGTACATGACGAACAATCAATGACGGGACGCTTCAGACGAACATTAACATCCATCAATAGAGCAGCACAAACACCATATCTGAGCAATACTTAATCCACCATAACCTATAAGTGGGAACACGCAGAAATAGATCTTCAGCTGCTAAATACGGGCCATTTACTCTCTGTGTGGAGAAGACAGTCTCCATCTGTGCACAAGCAAAATAACTTCCTGCTGTTTGCCAGAACATTTCCTCACTGAACTGATACAAGCAGACCATTAAATCAGCTCGGTCCGTTTTTATAGCCATCGTACAGTACAGTACAGTACGTGGAGAAATTGACTAAGAGGTCAAAAAAAGCGGAATTAAACGTTAAGTCATTTTAAGCATCTCATATGTAGTGCTATGTTTTGGCTATATTAAACAGAATTTTCATGACGTAATTGATCGTCTTTTAAAAGACTTACTTTAGATTTACTTGAAAATTACTTTTAATAGCGTTTATTGTTAGATAGGCCTAAGTCGTTTATTAAATGGCTGACGAATAGTTTGCGGTTATCGAATAACAATAACTTACCGTTAATTTTAACGAGCATCATCAGCATGGTAGAACAAAAGAAGGGATTCCGTCATCTCTTTATTCACAGGGATTCGGCGCGAATTCGTTTTGACATCACAATGGCATGCAGGGTAATGTAGATTTTCCGCGGGAATGACTGAGGCCGTCAATCATACATTTCTATAACTTTTGGCTGGAGTCTATGTAAACCTTTCGTTATAGATAAATAAATCCTAGCTGTTTTGTCATTTAAATTAGCATCATCTGAGCCGTGGGAACAGTCTTATAAACAAAATCATGCTGATAAAGGTGAAAGAAACGACTATTAGCATCAGCCACAGGAACCAGTTGACAGATTTTTTGGCGTGTTGCTCCAGTCGCTCGGACTCGGTTTTCAGCTTCTCGAAGTTCACGTCAGCCTGACGCATGGACTGAGTGAGGGTCTACAAAGCAGATAGAAAAAAAATATCATAAAAGTCAGAAAGAAATAAGTCAAATAGATTCGACAAGAATATAGCCCATTTCTTAACACAATATGTTAATTAAGTGATTAAAACTGACATTCGTTTCGATATGGATGTGTAAACAAACAAAAGGACACTTAAAAGATCTGCAAGTGTAAACACTAATATTTAAAAACACTTTAAAGTTGTATACACTGTATATTTGCATTCGCTACTTCTATTTTTTAAATACATTTATTATCTCTTTTTTGTACTGTCTCTGTAATTCTGTTGCACTGTAGAAGCCCTGTCACGAAAACAAATTTCTCGTATGTGTGAACATACCTGGCAATAAAGCGCTTTCTGATTCTAATATGTTGCTGCCCTCTAGTGGTCACAACAAATAAACCAGTCATTTAAAAATGTACTCTATTCATACATTACCCCAAAGAAGTTAATTAATTGAATTAATAACATACACACGCACACACAAAATGTAATATATAAATAAAACATCCTCACATCTTATTTTTAATAATGCAGTAATAACAACAACTATTATAAGTATCAAGGGTGTAGATTTGCTCTTAACATTGGTGGGGACATACATCCCTATAGCGCATGCATAGAACAGCACAAATTGTCTTTCATGCTTTTAAAAACATGAATAAAGGCTAATACAAATACCAATTAATGAAACACGTCCCATGCTGCAAAAGTCAATTTACATCATTTTACTGCAATCTGGCTTTGAGGAGGTATAAATGTAGAGAAATGTAAAGAGGCACGTGACGCAATTTAACCATTTTATTCCGATTGTTAAGGAGTAACAGTGGAAGGAGTGAAGGAACAGTGAAGGAGTACTGGGAAAATTCCTTGTTTTGGTGCTTCCCGCATTCAAATGTAATTACAGCTGTCATTAACAGCATAAATAGGCCCAGAAAATCAACACTGTCCATATGTGTTTTGTGGGAGGGAGGGCCTAAGAAGAGAACGTGATTTAACCCTTTCTGTATGTCTAGGTTACTAAGGGTTGATGGAGCATAATTTTATTTTGAAGGTGATTAAATTATTGGTGGGGATATTTCAGTAGTTGCTGGATATTGGTGGGGACACATCCACTCTGTACATGCCAAATCTATGCCCTTGATGAATATCATTACTATACGCTTTAGAAATTATAAATTATATTGTAAATATAAATATTTATATAAAAACTTTGAGCATGTACATAATCTTAATGCTCGCAGTGGTAAATTTCTCTCAAAAAGTAATGAACGAATGATTATTATATGTGGTACTATCATAATATAAATATATTGTATTAAATATTTATAAAACATCTAACTGATTAATGATAACAAGAATAATAACTACTGTTATTGTTATTATTATAAGCCAATTTAGAATTTATTTATATATATATACACACACACACACACACACACACACACACACACACATATATACAGGCATGTGCAGAGGTGGGGGCTTTGGGTGCTTGAGCCCCTGCCCTTTTTTCTCCTAGAGAAAGTGCCGTTTTTCCTGGGGATAATAATTATTTTTTAAATACTAATAATAATATAATATATGTATAAGTTAATGCGTGTTCTTTTAAGGACAGCTTTTCCTGTCAGACAATAAAAAAACAAATTTTATGTATATCTTGGTTTTAAAAAACAAGTACCATGAAAGTCAATAGTTACAGGTTTCCTGCTTTCTTCAAAATATTATTTTGTGTGTTCGACAAAAGAAAAAAAAGTCAAATAGGTTTGAAACAAGTAAAAGTTGAGTAAATGGTGACAGAATTTTCAGTTTTGAATGAACTATCCTTTTAATGGTGAATTTAGGATGAAATCTCTTTTATTATATTTTATTTATTAAAGTACAATTATTATTATTATTTAATAAAAAGTGCCCTTTTTTCCACTTGAGCCACTGCCCTTTAAAAAAAAAAAAAATATATATATATATATATA
>CAIGQZ010032594.1:10215322-10226740 GCA_903798205.1 Danio tinwini
CTAAACCACACCATCCAGTAATTAATGTCTACACCTACCCCAACCCTAAACCCAACCATCACAGTTATTAACGTCTACACCCTCCCCAACCCTAAACCCAACCATCAGAGTTAATAACGTACAGCGTGCTCTGCATTGTACTGTTATTTGCAACCAGGGCTTGGCATTAACTTTTTTGATCACCAGCCACTGTGGCTAGTAGTTTTCCACCGTTACTAGCCACTCACCTTTTTCACAAGCCAAATGTTTGTTGTTGGGAAAATATATTTTATTTGCATAAATTTGACTTTGGCATGGGTTGCGGCATGCTAAAATGATTTCATTTAGATTATGTGATTTTTCCAGTTGTCTCCTCATTTGACTTCATTTAAATTCTTTTTTTTGTCCTAAAATTTTTTTTGTGTATGAGCTTACTCATGAGCAAATGGGCTGTGCTTTCCTAAAAAAGTGTCGCATTGCAATTAGTTTTATTTCACAGGACTTTTCAGGGCTCAACACAATTAAGATTTACCTTTTTTTTCTCTGGCCACACCAAACTAATTATTTCCTTGCCACAAATTTTAAATAATGTGTCAAAACAAGAAAAATACTGCTGTATACTTTTTATTCAACATTCGTGCTGCTTCTCGATTCTAAGATCACGTTTGTACGAATATTGTACGTCTTATCTGTAGTGACGGCGAGCCAGCACTGGCAATTCAAACATTATTTTCAGCCAGCCAAAGTGGCTAGTTGGAGTGTCTGTCTATCTCGTCACAACTAAAATCTACCCGCATTTGGCGGGTTGGCGGGTGTTAATGTAAAGCCCTGTTTGCAACCACAGGAGGCGATGCAGAGTAGGCTAACTGTCATGACAAACCGATGAAGAAGTCCACCATCTTGCCAACAACATCTCGTTGTGAGATCTCACCTGGTTTAATAGAGTGGGGGAACTATGAAATCAATTTGTATGCAAAAACCCTAAAGCGAGTTAGCATTTTAGCAGTTCCAGTTCCCTCGTCCCAAAGTCAATGAGTTTTTTCAATGGGACTTTAGTTAAATTGCTTAAATAAGGTCTGTTGCTAACACAAACTCAAGATACTTTCACATATTATCCTATTACATTAAACACATCAGTTACATCACACTCTTGATTTTTTAAATCGGTTATTCTTTTTTAAAAAGATAATTGCTATCAAGTTGCTAATCGGGACTACAGGCGGTGTAGGAAACATTATGTCATCGAGCTGAACTGATCTGGAGTGCAGCTCGCTTGTGTTTGGATTTGTCTGTGATTAAAGTATTTTCATGAGTAGTTTTTTATAGTCTGTAGTATTTTTCTAATTGGGAATTCAAATTATTTGTAGATAATGCCTTCACTTGTAAAGACTGCCAGGACAGATTCATTTGTTGATCATTTATTTTAATTAAACAATATTATGAAGATATTGCTTACCAGTGCAGCCTGTCTTTTTCTTGCTCTCAGTAATGCAAACGTGTGAATAAATGTGTAAGAATACATACATGTTAATTGTCATTTTAACGTGATCAATAGATTTTTCGTCCATTTTTTTCTTCATCTGAACACATTTAACTCTGTCACAACTGCAATATTTACACTCCTACTTAAAATGTATAGCATATGTGACTGTATGGGCTGCTTTTCACTGTACTCGGTGACAAACAAGAACATTGAATGTTGTTCTGTGTCCATGATGGAACTTGCAGGCATATAACATTAGCCTTGTCCCTCACGCCTCATCTCATTTCTGTGGTCTGTTACTAAGGTAAGCGGGCTGTGTGCATGCCAGCGATACACTTATTAAAACATGTCTTATGATAATACAATATGTAGGCACATTTATGTATGCAGTTTTTACAACAACCGTAAAGTAAAACAAAATGTATTTCCCCTGTAAAAACTATCCAAAAGGCACATATGTCTATGTGCTTTTGCGTATTTATTTGTTTATAATATATAGCGCGGATTATAAACCGAGAAAGTAAATCTTTGTCATGGATCATATTTCCAAAAATAAGCTTTAAGAGTTGTCTGTAGCGGGGTGGTGCTGACGTCACAGGCGAGCGCCCCGAAGGCTGTGGTCCATTTATAGTCTAATGTTAGCATTTCAGTTTTTGCGTTTGCATTTAAGATCCAAAAGTGCTAAAAGTAGTATTTTTGTGAAAGGATTATCCGGCTAAACAAAACGTGTAAGTGTAATGAACAGTGTTTGAACACAGAGCTTATTATTTGCAATCTTTGAAAAGCCTATGGAAAAATCCTAGAGACTTTATCGAGAAAACCAGTTTTATGCTAGCAGCCGATTAGCCTACAGGGCGACATCATAGGTCCTCCACTCTATAGGGGCTCAATAAATGCAAGTTACACCTCTAACTTACTACAAGTTACTCCCCGTCTTGCAGTCTGCAGACAGATATACACTTGGATTTGTTGAAGAGTTGTTCATTGGGATGTGATTGTAAAGTTTATTTAATAAACGTTCTCAAGATGGTGACATTTACGTGCGCAGTGATTTTTCTTTTATTCTCGTTTTCAAATATCAAAGTTCTTTGCACTTACTGATGAAGGCTCATCATTAGTTCTTACATAAGATTTGCATGTTAATAAAGTAATTTGAGGTATATATTTATTTTATTTACATTTTATGCTTTGCTTCCTCCCAGTAGTTCTTTATTGTAGTGCAGTTTCATTTCTTTTATGTTTTTTTTTTTTTTTATCTGTAGTGTTTTCTGTCACGGGTGGTTGCAAGAAAGCAGACCCAGTCGCAGCAATGAACTATACAAAGGGGTTTATTGACAGAAGGCAGCACAAATAGACAGACAAAGTTATGACAAGGTCCAAACATAGGGGCAACAACACAGGGAAGCCAGTGGTAGAGACAAGATGGTACTAAAAGAACAGCCAGCCAAGAGTAGGTGCAACAGTGGTCAAAACCAGAGCTAGATCCTGGAGCAAGCCACTAACTCCAGACTGGCAGGCCAGAGAGGTCAGGACATGGGATAGGATTGGAAAAAAAAAAATCATAGGACAGCAAACAGGCAGCAATCGTATACAATAAAAACTAACTAAACCAAATATATACTAGGAGAACTAGACTGGCTTGGGCAATCTGATAAAACAGAAGCTGAAACAGAGACTTCTAGAATCTTAAAGAGTAATTAAACAATCAAACTAATAATCAACTACTAAGACTGACAGAAAAATAGAACAAAAGTGGTTCAAAGGATAAAAGCAAAATAATCATTAAACATACAAGTAAACCGTAGGAACAAACAAAAGAAAGTAATAGCTACAAACAAACAAACAAACAAACAAAAGACAAGAGAACTAGAACAGGCAAGACGAAAAGGCTCAGTAAAGATACAAGACAAGCTCACATGGAACGAACCAGCAAAGAAATGAGAACACACAGCACAATATATAGAACAAAGCACACGAGAGACAGGTGAAAACAATCAGGATAACAAGGTCTAAATAAGAGGGCGGGGTAACTGAAAACGAGGAGGAAAGACAAGAGGAGCACATGGCCAACACAAATTTAGGCACAGCAATGTAAGTAAACACAGGACAAACAGGCAAAGTTAAACACTGACAGGACAGACAATACTGTCAGATCAGGACTATGACTATGTTTTCTAGCCATTGCATGTTTTGATTTAATTTCCCTTTTCTCCGTTTTGAATAACATCCTTTAATTTAATTTATACTTTAGTTTATTGTATGGCTTTTTAATTTTTCTTGCTCTCTGTTTTAGTTTTCCCCTGTTTGTCTTTGTGTTGTTGTGTGCTTGTCTTGTCATGAATCTTTCCAGATGACTATTGTTAAGCTGTATATAAAATTCAGACGTACTGGTCAATAACATTTCTTTTTAAATGACTGAACTTCTCCAGCAAGGATTAAAAAAAAAAGACTAGCAATACAAAAAAGAGATTTTTTTTTGAACATTACTATGATTTTATTCAAAAGCAATGATTTCAACATTTTGCATTAGTAATAGACAATGGCAAAACATTTTTGAAATCCTTGAGTATCATTATTTCATAGAATGTTTAAGCAGATCACACGCAAGTCTAATCATCTGAAGCAAAGATAATCAATCTCTCAGCATGTCACTAATTCATATTTTTCATCGTGAAGAGGAAAAGCAAAGTCTGGTTTACACAATTCTTCTGTCACACCAGTTGAACTTCACCTCAGACTTCTGAAAATGATAGAAAACACACATTTATGATTTTATAAAACATATGTTGACGTCACAAATTGATAAATGTATTGGTGTATAATAAAAATGTACAATTTACCAGCGATGTGTAGTCTGATACCATCACCAACGTTTAGAGCGAAGCCTGCTTTAATACAGTAATAATCGCCCAAGTCATCAGCACTGACGTCATTGATTATTAAGTGGCTTCTGCTTCCCTCTGAATATTTGCTGCGCAGTTTTTCATCGTAATAATCAGCCTCTTCAGTTCCAAAAGTCCTCATGATCATCATCGGGCGAGCTGACGGTTTTATCACAAACCATATAGCAGCTTTACATTTAAACTCACAGGCTAAAGTCACAGTCTGCCCTAAAGTCACCTGTTGATCGGTCAAAGCTTCAGTGTGTTGACTCCACACCAGCAAACCTGAACAAACACATAAAAACTCATCATTCAAATCATCTGATCAAGAATCACACTCAATAATACTGATAATGAGCAAAAATCTACTTACAGAGAAAGGAAAGCAGCAGCGTCTTCATTCTGAGCTCTCGCTGAAGGTCTGTGAGGTCAATCTCGTGTTCAGGTTGAAGTTTATAGCATCTTTTAGAGGAAGTGCTTCTGCTGAGCTTCAGCAAATACTAACTTAAGCAAAATGATTCACTGAAGTGATGCAAGTTCAATTGGTTACGGTCATTGAGGACTCACTTTGGAAAAGTTACACCCAAAAATACAGTTGCAATCAGAATTATTCAACCCCCTGATTTATTAGCCCCCCTGTTTATTTTTTTCCCCAATTTCTGTTTAACGGAGAGAAATTTTTTTTCAACACATTTCTAAAAATAAAAGTTTTAATAACTCATCTCTAATAACTGATTTATTTTATCTTTGCCATGATGACAGTAAATAATATTTGACTAGATATTTTTCAAGACACTTCTATACAGCTTAAAGTGACATTTAAAGGCTTAACTAGGTTATTAGGTTAACTAGGCAGGTTAGGATAATTAGGTTATTGTATAATGATGGTTTGTTCTGTAGACTATTGAAAAAATATATAGCTTAAAGGGGCTAATAATTTTGACCTTAAAATGGGTTAAAAAAACTGTATTTATTCTAGCCAAAATAAAACAAATAAGACTTTCTCCAGAAGAAAAAATATTATCAGACATACTGTGAAAATTTCCTTGTTCTGTTAAACATCATTTGGGAAATATTTAAAAAAAGAAAAAAATTAAAAGGGGGTTTAATAATTCTGATTGCAACTGTATGCATCTTACCTTCAATATCCTGCAGATTCAGTGGATTTTTGTTATTGATGCAAAAAAAAAACGTGATGATTTGTTTAGTTCATGAAAAAAGCGATGTCATTCTTTTCCACTGAGTGTCTGGAAATTAAAGTATTTCATTGCTTCGTTTACTTCATATAACAGTTGTGTAATCAATACTCAGTGTTGTCAGTCCCCCACACACGATTTTGCTTCTTGTTTATATACACTATGAACAGCAGCTACGCTAATTATTCTCCTTATTCTGTATTTCCACCTGGGGGTACTCATCTCGAGACCCTCAGACTATGCAGTGCCACTGATGCGATCCAAGACCAGCGACGAGACGATCCCAAGGTTTCCGGACCAGGCCGTATCCTGAGCTGCTGCTGTGGTGGTCATGATGGAGAGCATGAGACTGATTCCTGTGATGCTCCAAGGACAGACGTGTCTTCGCTGAGGTCCAGCTACTGCACCTAGACTGCAGCTCTGCACAAGACGTTTGGCCATAGGAGAAATGGTCGTGCCCAACTGAGCCTGGTTTCTCTCGAGTTTTTTTTAATTCTTCACTTTCGCCAATTCATGAAGTTTTTTCCTCGCCGCTGTCGCCACTGGCTTGCATGGTTCAGGATCTGTAGAGCTGCGCATCGATGGAATTGCTCTTCAGTGTTTGGACTCTCAGTAGTGATTATTAAACCACACTGAACTGAGCTAAACTTAACTGAACTTAAACACTGAAAACTGAACTGACACTGTTTCAATTCACTATAAACTTCCATGTGAAGCTGCTTTGACACAATCTACATTGTATAAGCGCTATACAAATAAAGATGAATTGAAATGAATTGATTTGTTGTGCAAAGTTACTTCCAATACATTAGAGCAGTGTTTCCCAACCCTGTTCCTGAAGGCACACCAGCAGTACACATTTTCAACCTCTCCCTAATCAAACACACCTGAATCAACTGATCAGAGCATTAGAAGAGCCTCCAAAACCTGAAGCTAATGGGTCAGAGATGTCCAAAACATGTACTGTTGGTGTGCCTCCAGGAACAGGGTTGGGAAACACTGCATTAGAGAATATTTGTTACCAATATTTCACTAAACTACTGTAAAAATGACAGTAATTTCAACAATAAAAGACTATAATATGCTACAGTAGAAATCTGTAACCAGGTTAACAGTGCATTTCCTCAATATAGGGGTAAATAACTGTCCCAGAATTTTCTGCATGACACATGACATTGCTACACTGTAAAAAAATTATATGAACAATTAGTCATGAAAGTATATGTTTTTAGTACATTGTAACTTATTAAACTAAGTTAATCGTGTTCTAACTTAATTTTATAAATTACACAAGCTGTTTTAAGTCAGTTTAACATAATATAAGTTCAATGGACTCATAAGGTTAATTTGATTTAGCTTAAATATTTAGGCAACCACAATTTTTTACAGTATTTTTTTTCTCTCAAATTAATAAAATACGGTAGTTTCCTGTAAATTTTAGAAAACTACTTTACTGTTTTTAACCTTATTTTTAACAGCTGCCATTTTTTCACTGTAAATTTGACAGATTTTTATATTAAAACTTAAAGGTAAAATATGTCAAATTGTAATAATAATATTTAAAAAAAACACTAGAACAGTGTTATATATTTTGCTATCTTGCACAGTTAACAATTTTTGTAAATTACACAGTATTTAACTGTAATATGACCTGTATTTTACTGTAGGACAGTGATGCGATACTGTAATATTTTAAAGTTGCATTGCGAATTGTACTGTACATTTTACAGCAAAAGTACACATACAATTCTGTAAATACATATACAGCAAGATAAATGATGCTGTAAATGTAAATACAGTATTTTTGCTGGAATTGATTTAATTAAAAAAAATTACGCAAGCTGTTTTAAGTCAGTTTAACAAAAATTCAATGGACTCATAAGGTTACTTTATTCAGCTTAAAAAATTAAGGCAACCAGAATTAGTTTACATGTTTTTTTCTCTCGAATTAATAAAATACGATAGTTTACTGTAAAATTTAGAAAAGTGTTTTACTTTTTTACCTTATTTTTAACAGCTGCCATTTTAATCACTGTAAATTTAACAGATTTTTATATTAGAACTTAAAGGGAAAATATAATATCTGAATTATAATATATTAAAAAAACACTAACACAGTGTTATATATTTTGCTGTCTGCACAGTTAACAATTTTTTTAAGTTACACAGTATTTAACTGTGATATGACCTGTATTTTACTGTAGGACAGTGATGCGGTATGTTACTGTATTTTAAAGTCGCATTGTGAATTGTACTGTATATTTTACAGTAAAGATACACATAAAAATTTTTAAATACATATACAGCAAGATAAATGGTGCTGTAAATACGGTATTTTTGCTGTAATTGATTTAATTGATTTCATTTTATAAGTTACAAAAGCTGTTTTAAGTCAGTTTAACATAAGTTCAAGGGACTCATGAGGTTGATTTGATTCAGCTTAAAAATTTAAGGCAACCAGGATGTTTTTACAGTGTATGTTTTTTTTTCTCTCTCTAATTAATAAAATATGGTAGCTTACCGTAAAATTTAGAAAACTATTTTTACCTTATTTTTAACAGCTGACATTTTTTCACTGTAAATTTTAACAGATTTTTATATAAGAACTTAAAGGTAAAATATGTCAAATTGTTTATGATAATATTAAAAACACTAGAACAATGTTATATATTTTGCTGTCTTGCCCAGTTAACAATTTCTGTAAATTCAACAGTCTTTAACTGTGATATGACCTGTATTTTACTGTAGGACAGTTATGCGGTATGTTACTGTATTTTAAAGTCACATTGTGAAATGTACAGTATATTTTACAGTAAAGACACACATACAATTCTGTAAATACATATACAGCAAGATAAATCTGTTTCTCAACCACGTTCCTGGAGGACCACCAACACTGCATGTTTTGTCTGTCACACACATTACAGGTATTTGCTAATGAGCTGATGACTTGAATCAGATGTGTTTGGTTAAGGAGACACAGAAAATATGCAGAGCCGGTGGTCTTCCAGGAATGTGGTTGAGAAACACATGGTCTAGACACACAAAAGTAAGGAAGTGCAAATGGTATTTACACAATCATTGCTCAATTGCTTAGGGTGAGTAGATCCTGCACATTAGTTAGTAATGAAATTATATTGCCTCACTCTGTCATGATTTACATTGTTGGGAAGCACAGAAGAAATGCAGCATGCTTTGTTTAAATCAGAATAAAATAAAAACTTTTTATATAAATCACCAGAAAGAAAAAAAAAAAACAATCACAGAAGACACTGAATAGGGAAACAAAAACATCAGTGTGTGTATCTTCATGACCAGTGAGGTAGATGTCAAAAAGGATCCCTGAATTATTTTATGTTTAAAGTAATGCTTCACTGTTTGCTAATATGATTTTATCCCCAACTCTTTCTCTGCCAAGATAAAAAAAATAAAAATCTTTGCCAGCCACCACCAGCATTTTTTGTATAGGTTGGCATGGATACATTTTATTTTTATCTAGATTAATCTCACTGTAATCTTGGAATTAATCTAGATTAATCTAGATTAAAATGGCTCATTTGAATTCTGCCGAAGGCATTCAGAATATGTGTGCTACCCAAATAATGACTAAAAGTAAGTCTTTGAGAACGGGTTTTTCAAACCAGGTGGTGCATTAGACCACAGGCTTTTCTCCTGTTTAAAAAATGCATCACAAACTGCTTGAGAAACTGTTCCACTATGATAATTGGTGATGAAAATAAAAGATGTTCAATAAGATGAACTTGTGTTTACTGTTTATTCAGTTAAACATGAATTTTGAACTGTCAAACAGCGATTTTTGATGACCTTAATCCGACTAAAGTCATAACTGACCTAAACAGAAATGGAATTAAGTCGTGGAGTACGCATATATTAGTGGCGTTATTGAAGTAAACACAATAATCAAACTATTACCGTCCTGTAGGACTTTTGCCATATTTTCCGACAAGATCCACACACGCGGCTGTCAGTAAATGACTGCAGACACACACACACACACATCGTGAAATGCAGAAGTTTTTTTCTTTCCATTTGGCGTGCGTTACTAAATTCCATAACACTCTCACCAGTCCTTACTCCCTATTTGTGTCTAATGCCCCAGTTTGTCACGGGGGCATGAATGAAATGTTCATGAATGCGAAACTGCCGAACTGCAATTAAAGTCATCCAAAATTACAGGAAACTCTTACATGAAAGCACTTCAGGTAAACTCAATTATATTATTGTCTATTAAGGCGAATAACTTGATTACAGATGTCCATGTAAGCGTAGTCAGTAGTGTCTTCGAAGTAAGTGAAAGATCCAGAAGAGCATCCTGCTGATTTGATTCAAAAGGGCACTTTTTTTGTCAGATGGCTCACCAGCCTGGTATACATCCGCGCTAAAATATCAAGGCGAAAGTCATTCAATTCAATTCACCTTTATTTGTATAGCGCTTATACAATGTAGATTGTGTCAAAGCAGCTTCACATTCAAGATTATAGTAAATTGAAACAGTGTCAGTTCGATTATCAGTTCAGTTTAGCTCAGTTCAGTGTGGGTTAATATTCACTACTGAGAGTCCAAACACTGAAGAGCAATTCCATCGATGCGCAGCTCTACAGATCCCGAACCATGCAAGCCAGTGGCGACAGCGGCGAGGAAAAAACTTCACCAATTGGCGAAAGTGAAGAATTTAAAAAATTTAGAGAGAAACCAGGCTCAGTTGGGCATGACCATTTCTCCTATAGCCAAGTCATCATAGCTTGCGTAGAATAGACCCAGCTTCCAACCCAGATTTTTACCTAAATTTGACAGCCTTCTGAATATGTTATGCTAAGTATATATGTTTATATTAGCTATATATCAAAATAAAGAACAAAGCCTCTACTTTTAAACAAACAAACGCAAACAACATTCAATTCTATCGTCATGTGTTCATGTTTTATTCATCCTTTTTTTCTTCAGCTTAGTCTCTGATTTGTTCCACTACAGTGGAATGAACCATCAATTTTTCCAGCATATATTTTATGCAGCAGATGCCCTTCCAGCTGCAACCCAGTGGAAAACACCCATACACTTTTACATTCACACACACACTCATACACTACAGCCAATTTAGTTTATTCTATTCACCTATAGCGCATATCTTTGATCTGTGGGGGAGTGTGAACCAAAGCACCCAGAGGAAACCCACGCGAACACAGGGAAAACATGCAAACTCCACACAGAAATGCCAGCTGACCCATCCGGGACTTGAACCAGTGACCTTCTTGATCAAAGTGTTAATCAAAATTTGTAATAAACTTTTGCTTTTGGATTAATTCAACTTTGTAATGTTTTGTATTTTGTATGTCTCTTTCTGAGTTGCTAATTAATATCAGATCTAATTTATTTTAATGGCATGTATCATCATCATCAGTATTTAGTTCATTGTGCTTTTGTGATTTGTCAAAATCTGGAAATGATAGTTGTTGGTCACCAGCTAGACTGCCCATGAGATCCACTAGAGGCCACTCCATTCATTATATTCCATTACAATCTTTAAAAGAGGATTTTAACTTATCAAGCAGACCTTGTGAATATAATACATATTTTTTGGCTTTATTCGTAGCAAAACCTGACAAACTGTGCATATAGTTAGATCATGCAACACAAATTAACCCTGGTTCTGTTACACTAACCATACACTGTAAAAAAAACTATCCATAATTTTAAGGTTTATTTCCGACAGCTGGAATTTAACACTTGTTAAATTACAAAAATTTACTGTAAACTAACGGACATTAAATTACAGAAATTTCCTTAAATTTGAATTTCTGGTAAATTTCTGCAATTCGACCTCTGTTATTTTACAGTAAATTTCTGTAATTCGCCCTCT
>CAIGQZ010032594.1:10226750-10238288 GCA_903798205.1 Danio tinwini
TCTGTATTTCGACCTCTGTTATTTTACAGTAAATTTCTGTATTTTAATGGCGTTTTTTTAATGTTTTTTCACCCCAGCTGCCGAAAATAAACCGTAAAATTACAGATTTTTTTACAGTGTAGTTTAAGAATTTGTAGTAATACTGTGTAACAAATCTGTAAAAGAGATCCTAATATATTGTTATGGCTGCAGTCTAACTTCTGCTATTGCTATTATTTATTGGCCTTTATTATTATCGTTATGATTATTATCATCCTTGGCCCTTTGCATTTTATAAAGTTCATGAATTGTCATTCTGACAAATTTTTACTGAAGAAAAAAGCTTAATTCGTGTAATATTATCTGTAGGCTGTGGAGGATTGCTTCAATGACTCTGGAAGATACACATTTATATACACCTTTTTTTAAAACAAAAAGGCATGTTTTGGAAAGTTTTTGGTTTTGTTATTACGCTGTAAAAATACGGTGTATGTTTTACAAAAAAAATTGAGGCAACTATTTGTATTAGCCTTTTAAGTTTTTCAAACTCATTTTATTTTAATTTGTCCTATTAGTCTTTGCATGTACTCAGCTTACACTGTCAAGTAACATCAACTCAATTTGATAAATTTTTAACTTATAGTTTTAGGTTTGTCAAACCTGTTTTTTTAACATAAAAAAATTAACTTATTCTAATAATCCACACAGTATTTTAAGTAAGTATTATTCAGTGAAACTTGTGCTTTTAAGTAATGCTAACATCATTTTATTATTTTTCTACCTATTAAGTTTGTTAAATTCTTAAAAACCACACATTTAAAATATTTTACAAACATTAATCTTTATTTTTAAGTATCAAACAATAAACACAAAAACAGTCAAATGCATTCATTTAATTGAAAAACTCTTTTTACAGTATTACAAAATTAATTTAACAATATATTTCTTATTGTGATTAGTACTTTACTCAGTGTTAAAACATAATTTCAACTCTATTTTATAATATTTTAGAATTATGGAAAAGGCCACAAGTTTAAGCTATAAATGACTGAAAGGGTTATAATTCACTCAAAAATTTAAATTCTAATTATTTACCTTTGTGATGATACAAACTAGATTCTTTAAAACTAAAATAACTATTCCGCAGTATTTTTAAAGTGAAGATGCATATTTCCTGTGTAACTTTTCCAAAGTAATTCCTCACTGACCTTTAAACTTGCATCATTTCAGTGAATCATTTTGCTTAAGTTAGTATTTGCTGAAGCTCAGCAGAAGCACTTCCTCTAAAAGATGCTATAAACTTCAACCTGAACACGAGATTGACCTCACAGACCTTCAGCAAGAGCTCAGAATGAAGATGCTGCTGCTTTCCCTCCTCTGTAAGTCAATCTCTGCTTATTATCAGTATTATTTCATGTGATTCAGTCTTGATCAGATGATCTGAATGATGTGTTTTTATGTGTTTGTTCAGGTTTGCTGGTGTGGAGTCAACACACTGAAGCTTTGACTGATCAACAGGTGACTTTAGGACAGACTGTGACTGTAGCCTGTGAGTTTAGATTAAAAGCTGTAGTTTGGTTTGTGATAAAACCGTCAGCTCGTCCGATGATGATCATGAGGACTTTTGGAACTGAAGAGGCTGATTATTATGATGAAAAACTGCGCAGCAAATATTCAGAGGGAAACAGAAGCCACTTAATAATCAATGATGTCAGTGCTGATGATCTAGGGGTTTATTACTGTATTAAACCAGGCTTTGCTTTAAACATCAGTGATGGTATCCGACTGCACACTGCTGGTAAGTATTTAACTGCAATAAACAAATGATAATTATTATTATTATTATTATTATTATTATTATTATTATTATTGTGAAATAAGTTATTTTACCTCTGCTTTTCTAATTAAAGACTGAAAAGGACAATCTAAATCACAGGCAAGTGTGGATTTATTGCAGTGCAAAACAATCTTCATGAATAGGAATTAGCAGCTAAATCATGCTTTTATCCTTTGTTTAGAAGTCTGACATGATGTTTCGTGAGAATAACGTCCATCCAGACCAACAGCAGTGATGTTCCTCCTCAAAATAAAATATCTGTATTTGCAACAAGCTGAGAGATTGATTATGCTTGCTTCGAGTGATCATAATTGTGTGCTGCTTGAACATTTAATGGAAAAAATGACTCTCTAGACTTTAAGACACAACGTGTTGTCTATTTGTAATAAAATGATTAACATCTGTCTGCACTGCACTTAAAGTGTTAATCAAAATTTGTAATAAACTTTTGCTTTTGGATTAATTCAACTTTGTAATGTTTTGTATTTTGTATGTCTCTTTCTGAGTTGCTAATTAATATCAGATCTAATTTATTTTAATGGCATGTATCATCATCATCAGTATTTAGTTCATTGTGTTTTTGTGATTTGTCAAAATCTGGAAATGATAGTTGTTGGTCACCAGCTAGACTGCCCATGAGATCCACTAGAGGTCACTCCATTCATTATATTCCATTACAATTCATCTGGACTACACTTCCCATAATCTACTGCACTGATTATTCATCCCCAGCTGTTGCTCATTTTTACAGACTACTTAAGACACTGGCTGTATCTGAAATCACCTCTAATCCCTTATTCACTATTACCTACATTAGTTCACTAATATAGTTAGTAAAGTTTATTTATAAACTAATTTCGACAGGATCACATGCTTATGATTGCTTGCAGCCGATCCCACATTATTCAATTTATGATTCACCAATCAGACGATTCCTAAGCCACTATAAATACCCTAAGTTCCATATAACAGCCATCTTTGTTTTGAACAATCCCCCCTTCCATCCATACACCACCTCCTTTCCTAAGTGGTTAGCACTGTTGCCTCACAGCAAGAATGCACTGGTTCTAGTCCATACCAAGCCGGCCAATGTTTCTGTGCGTTTCCTCCAGGGTTCCAGAGTTTCCTCCCACCGTCCAAAAACAAGCAACTTAAGTCAATTGACTAATCCAAATGATCACCATATACATGCTCCTAGTAAGCAGTTATCTCTTAAAAGCAATTCCTATCTGTTCATTAGCTACTACAGCAGGGGAGTTCTCGAGATTTACCTGAGCTCAAACTCCCCTCTTGCCTTGCAAATGGGAGAGAGCCCTGGGCTCGAGGATCTTATGAGCTCAGGGCTCTCTTCCGGGACAGCATGCCAAACAAGCTTATAATCAATCATCAGCTAAGTGTGAACTCATGAAAACCACTGAGTGCACTGGAAGAGATGCCATTTTGTTTTTGTTAAGCATGTTGATAAAACCTGATTAGATGATTGGATTTTAACTTCTTGCACAGACCCTGGGTTAGCTATCTAATACTTCGGGAGCTGTCTATTAGTAATGAAACAAAGTGTTTTGATCAGTGTTCGAACTATACCATGGTCTTTGGGGAGCCCATTTTTTTGTAATGGGAAGGGGGGGGGTGCTTTTTGATCTTGAGATTGCCTTGATACAATGATGTAGGCTATAAAACACACAAAAACACACACAAAACATAATCACAGATTTGAAAATGAAAGACACACCTTTAAAATGGATTCCGTTTGGTCAAGTTTACCCTGCTTTCAGCTTAATAGTCCAACATGTTAACCGCCAACTTATCCAGCATATGGTTTACGTAGCGGATGCCCTTCCAGCTGCAACCCATCACTGGGAAACATCCATACACACTCATTCACACACATACACTACGGTCAATTTTAGCATACCCAATTCATCTATACCACGTCTTTGGATTTGTGGGGGAAACCAGAGCACCCGGAGGAAACCCACGCAAACAACACAGGGAGAACATGCAAACTCCACACAGAAACGGCAACTGACCCAGCCGAGGCTCAACCCAGCGACCTTCTTACTGTGAGGCAATCGTGCCACCCACTGCGCCACAGAGTCGCCCCACCCTGGTTTTGATTTACAACATTAATCGACACAGGCTCATTCTGAAAACGAGTCCCGTGGGCGTTTCTGCAGACCGCAAATTATGTAGCCAGAGGTATGTATGGCTTCATTTAATTTTTTTAAACGAACGCTACGGGGCGGTGACGTCGTTGCTTTTCACGCTTACCAACTGACTGCTTACCTCCGTATGGAGGCTTTCCCGCCACAACCAGTTTGTCCCATTAGCTCATCATGTGCGGCGGCTGACTTGAGACGCAGAGAGTAGTTGACCATGACAACGGGGTTCGAGTCTGGGGAAGAGTGGTTCCAGAAATCAGGTAAGATAAAAACAGAACCCAAAAAATAAAATGAAAGTAAATAACAGAGTGAGAATGTGGTACAATCCAAAAACGTGGTAAAAATCAGACGAGGGCTTTTCTTTTTCTGGACAGCTTTTGTAAACCTTTGGTTGGGTTAAGGGATGTAAGTGGGTGGGCGGGTCAATCGATAAAATTGGTTGGGTTTAGGGAAGGAGGGGGGTGGGTCAGTCAGTCATTTATTCAATCGTTCAGTCGGTCGACAGCAGCCTCTGGTGGGTTTACGCAAGAACAGCGGGCTCGAACAGCACTCTCGAGAGAAATTTGAGATATGAAAAAGCGCACACAGTGGCCTCTGGCAGATTCGCGAAAAAACAAAAACTGCAAAAATACGTACCTTCCTGGACGTATTTTGCAGTCTCCAAAAACGTCCACAGGACTACGTTTTCAGAATGAGCCTGGGTTGAAATTAATTGTTAATTTAACAATTAAATAGTAATTTATTTAGAAACTTACATTGATAGGATTCCACTGTAGATGTCATCTTGTGGTCAGATGAAGAAATTAATTGCGCTTGCAAACTCTCACAGTGCTTTATAGGTATTTTCTAGTCCTAGTCGAGTACAGTGGTTGTAAACTCATTATTCCAGTGCATTGTGGGATTGATTGAGTGCACATCGGAACACCCACTATGATTTCAGACACGACTACAAATGGCTGCTCCTTCAAATAGTGCACTATTTAGTGGTTTAGGAAAATGACTTCGGATACAGCCACTGACTGACACACACTCTCTTCGAAGTCTGATTTGTGCCGACTATCAACTCTAAGCATCATTCAATGTGTTTACCTGCCTATCTTGTTTTGTTCTTAGACTGTTCTTTGGATTATCAATCATTGTGCTGCCTGCCTTGACCTTTTGCCTGTTTTGTGGATTATTCTTTCATCTTGCCTTTGGTGCTGTGTTTGCCATTGCCTGAGCATACATTTCTACTTTTATCTCTAGGTCTTATCAATACGGTGGCGGTGCGGTGGCTTCGCTTTTTATAGCGTAATGAGCTATCCAGTTCTCTATTATAGATCAGTGATACGCACGCTCTAGTATTGAAAATTACAGACTGTGCCTCTTCCTTTACTTGTTCTAAAACCTATTCTGTTAAACACAAAGAAGATAATTGAAGAATGCTGTTTGCTATAGCACACACAGACTTCTTTACCAGTAATTTATTTTTCCTACCATATATGGGTCCCAGCAACCAGCGTTCTTCAAAAAATATTGTTAAACTGGTTTCTCTTTCAGCAGTCGCACTTCTGCTCTCACATTGACATTAAAATCAACCGTTTTACTGAGCGTGAGTTACCACAAAATGAAGACGATGCTGCTTTTACTCCTCTGTAAGTCTAACTTCATTTTTGATTTTATTAAAATGATCATGATGTGATGTTTATTGTTGTGTAATGATATATCTCAACAGATCTGCTGCTTTGGTGTCAAACTACAGGGAGTTTCACTGATAAACAGGTGAATTTAGGCAAAAACTTGACATTAAACGGTAACATTGGTGTAAAAGAGATGTATTGGGTTTTCCAGAAACTAACAGATTCTCCAGTGCTGATACTGCGGACTTTCTCATCAGAATCTACAGCGTCTCTTATACTAGAAGAAAGATTCAGAAACAAATATTCATCACTCACTTTGAGCCGTTTGCTTATTAGTAACATAACTATTGATGAATTAGGAATATATTACTGTGTAAAAAGAGACCATAGATCTATACAGCTCAGCAACGGCACCAGACTTCACATCACTGGTAAGCTTGTGAAAAAATCATGACAAACCTAAAACCTGTTGCCAGATATAAATACTGTGTTAAACTGTTACTTTAGCCTTTATTTTAGTTACAGATCTACATAATGTATATTTAATATTTCTTAAACACAAACGTCTTACCAGAAGCCGCAGAAGATGAGAATCAGACAGAAACGATTAAGAATCAGGCAGAACCGAATGAGAATCTCACAGAACCGTACGAGTATCAGACAACACAGCAGGCTCTGATAGTTTTATACATCATACTGAACATCGTAATGTTTTCTGCAGTATTAGGTGAGATCTCAGGATTCTGCATAATGTGAAATAACAGATAACACTCAACACTTTATGATGCGTTTCATGAAGTTCAGGATGTTTAATGAGAAATGTTGGTGCTTTTTTTTAGGTCTATTTTAGATCAAACTTCAATTGTGTAAGAAAAGACGGCAACAGAATAAGGAACTGGTGAAGATTTTGTGCACAAATGCTGAAGAGGTACGACATTATCTCTTATTCACTCCTCTAAATGTGCTGAAATCTTTCCGTGTGGACATCAGAAGCTCATTTATGTTTTGTTTTGTAGTTTTCTGAAGTGGAGTTTCGTCTGATTTACCCGAACAACACTTTTGCTCCTTTTCAAAAACCAAAGACAAAAACTAGGCGCATATAATTATTATTATCATAATCATTACAGTCTACAGAATCATGTTCTGCTGAATAATGAAAGTAAAATGTTGATTGTTCACTCTTGTTTTAAACTGACTGATGTTTGTTAATTTACTTATGTAATGTAAAAATGTATGATGTGTTTTTAGCATGCCTTCTGTTTGATTTTGTCTTGATAACTTTAAGTCTTATAAAAAAATATTAATACAATAACTGTGTATTTTGTTTATTGTTTGTTTCATTTTTGGTTTTACATAACCTTAAAATGATGTAAAATGACATTAAGCAATACATATGTAAACTATAGTTGGTAAAAAATGAGGGTTGCTATATTTTTATTTTTTGTAAAACACGATTTACATTTTAAAATATTATCATGATTGAAATATTTCAGTTTCTAATGTTTTTTTCAAATGTAATTTATTCATGTGATGATAATGCATTTTCAGCAGCCGTTACTGCAATTGTTGTACAGCTTGGTGTTTTAGAAATGGATTTCGTTGTGTGGTTTACTAAACAGTCAATTATTATATAGAAATGCCCATGTGTTTGTTCTTATTTTGTGTATGTGTGATGTTAATATACATATTTTAATCTTATGTGATAGGGTTTATTTAATCTTTATAATGTATTCAAAATATGTATAGTATATCTGCATTTAAGGTCTATTTGCATCCAAAGATATTCATATTTTTCAATTAGAACATGTGTAATGCTCTTGTTCACTGGTTGTCTTGTATCCTCAATAAACTTTAGTTAGTGCAAAATGAGCTGGCAGAGTTCTTACCAGGTCACAAAAAAATGATTATCACTCCAATTTTATCCTCCTTACACTGGCTGCCTGTTAAGTTCTATTTTGGTTTTAAAATATTGCTTCTTGCCTTTACCGATTTAAATAATCTAGCTCTTGTGTATTTAACCAACCTTTTGTCTCGCCACATAGTAAAAGCGCTAAATAAAGATGAATTGAATTGAATTAGTTTAAATATTGTCATTTAGTTTAGTTAGGTAAGTTGGCATGAGGAATAATTAATTAGTCCTGTGTCCTGATTGGTTACTTCTTACCAATAACCAATTGCTTTTTACAGTGTATTTGTTAAGGGTTTATTCACATATTCAGTGTTAATAATTAGGCCTACTGTTAACTTCTGTTGCATGGTTTAGGAGTGTTTAACGTCTCTTCATGGTCTCACTGCACTTTTCCGCTCTGAGTGTGTTTTCTCAAAGCTGTGGGTTATTCAGCTTCCTCTCTGGCCTGGTTAATGTCTGAGGTCTGTGTATAAAGTCACGTATTGTGGAAAAAACCATCAACGCATGAGCCTCTCGCGTCTTTGTCTTCACATTTCTAGTTTGCTCTTCTATTCCCCTCAACTTGGTCTGAATTATTTTACTGCATACCACAGAATGAGGAAAGTCCAGCTTTTACTCTGTAAGTTACTACAGTTTTTTGTATTATTTCATTCATTTTGCTGTGACTGTATTGTTTCACGATGTACATTTGTGTACAATGATAACTTCAACATTTCTTTATCTGTGTTTCTTCGCAGATCTGCTGCTGTGGTGTCAAACTGCAGGAAGTTTAATTGATAAACGGGTGAAATTAGGAGAGAATGTGACTTTACACTGTCAGACTGATGTAAAGATGTATTGGGTTTTCCAGAAACTGACAGATTCTCCAGTGCTGATACCGCAGAATTTCTCATTAGACTCTAAAGCATTTCCTTTACTAAAGAAAAGATTCAGAAACAATTATTCATCATTCAATTACAGCCGTTTATTTATTAGTAACTTCACTATTGATGAATTAGGAATATATTACTATATAACAGTGCAGCTATATACATCAGCAATGGCACCAGACTTTACATCACTGGTAAGCATTTCTAAATCAAATCAAATGTTATATATAATGTTTTATGTATATTGTTATAGCAGTAAGTGATTAAAAACTGTTGTTTGTTAAAAGCATTTTGTTATGATTTCTTGGATACTTCAATAAATCCAATTATTGATTTTTCATTACCTTAACCAGAAGCATTTATTCTTTTTTTCCCATTTTCTTCTCATTTAATCGAATCTGCTAAAGATCACAATCAACCCGAGTCCAACAAGCTACAACCACAAGTTGATAAATCTCTCGAGATTCAGAAGATTCTGACTGCTACATCCATCTTGTCAAACGTTGTGCTGATTATTGCAATAATAGGTGAGATTTCTGAGACATAATCAAGCTGAAAGCATTACAGAAACTTTTAATATCGTGATTAAATTAAGCTATGTCGTGCATACACTGTAAAAAATGCTAAGTTCCATACGATTTGTGTTGAAAAAACAAGTTAACCTATTAGTTTTCACAAATTTAAGTGGATTGAAAATAAAACAATTCAATTGTCACAAAAACTCAAGAATTGCCTAGTTTCAGCTCGTTTTAAATAAGTAGTTTGAATAAACAGCAAAGGTCATTTTTCAAGTGTATATAGTGACATTTAAATCTAGTGAAATGTTTATAATGAATATGATTTTAAAAGTACTCAAGTATTATTAATAATACATGTTTGACTACAGGTTTATGATACTCACTTCAGACTTGTTTTGTTAACTTGACCTAAATGTTTTGTGCTGTTCAAGGATTGTTAATGTTCAAGCTTTAGAAGCCCACAAAAAGTCGACAACATTGCCAAAACATTAAACCTGTTGCTAGCACAATCGCTCAAGAGGTACGATCTCCTTTTTTTTTTTTTTTTACTATTTTTAAATAGTTTTATATTGACATTAGCAGCTAATTGTTCTTATTATTATTTTTATGTTTATATTCTGGCGACGCAGTGGCGCAGTAGGTAGTGCTGTCACCTCACAGCAAGAAGGTCGCTGGTTCGAGCCTCGACTGGGTTGGCTGGCGTTTCTGTGTGGAGTTTGCATGTTCTCCCTGCGTTCGCCTGGTTTTCCTCCGGGTGCTCCTGTTCTCCCCACAGTCCAAAGACATGTGGTACAGGTGAATTGGGTAGGCTAAATTGTCTGTAGTGTATGAGTGTGAATGAGTGTGCATGGATGTTTCCCAGAGATGGGTTGCGGCTGGAAGGGCATCCGCTGCGTAAAAACATGCTGGATAAGTTGGCGGTTCATTCCGCTGTGGTGACCCTGGATTAATAAAGGGACTAAGCCGAAAAGTGAATGAATGAAATGAATGTTTATATTCTATAGTTTTCTAAAGTGGAGTTTCATCTGCACAGCCTGACCAACAACACTTTTGGGAAGAAAAAAAAAAACAAACATAATTGAGATTAGATTCTTTCACAATCATTTAAATGTGTTCTGCTACATAATGAGTTTGTTGTTATATTTTTTTTTAAATATGTCATGTATTGTTTAGCTAAACATGTACGTAATGCAAATTCTTAGCTTCTCTTTGTTCTACTTTATACTCTTGATTTTTTAAAGTGGTCTCCTGCATAAAAAAATACTATTGTAATTTAAAGTAAATACAATAGTGTTTTTGAACCATGCTATAGTAAACTACTTGAAGTAACCTGTTGTTGTATTTGTGCAGTTGGTTGTACAACACCTATTATAATATTAACAATTCAGCAATACTGTATTAAGTTTTTTTTACAACTATAGTGTAGATACATACACAGTTTAATGTTGTAAAAACTATTGCATACTACTGCTATACATTTTTTTTTTTTGAGCTTCAGGCCCATGAACGTAAACTCAAAAAATATCAAAGTCTCATACTTGAGAGCCAGGAGAATGGATGGAGGGCCTGGAATTTACCAGTAGAGGTGGGTTGCAGGGGTTTGGCCGGGCAGTCACTCTGGAGAGCCCTTGGACTGCTGGGAATCGAAGGAATGGCCAGGAAAAGGCTGGTAGGAAAGGTCACGAAGAAGCTGAAGTAACATCATGCTGGATTTGGCTACAAAGGGAGGTTCGGTGGAAAAGCTAACCTGCTAAAAGACAAACCGTATCATATAGTTGGGTGGTGGTCAGCAGGAGTAGATCCAGGACGCTGGATCTGCTGTCGAGCCTTCCCGAGGTGTCATGGGCTTAAATCGGTGAAACACCAAGGAAGGGGGTGCCCATCTGATGACCGGCTGTAACCATCAACCCTTATATAGAGTATGTTCCTAACTGGTGCTGAAGGATGAGAGGAGGTAGTATGCCACTGGCCCACAAAGTATGCCACTGGCCCACAGTTGGTGCAGGGCAGAGTACCTGTAAAGGTGGGCCAGTTGCGATGGTCCCATCGTATATTGCATATTATTATATCTTATGAATATTATTATATCTTATGAATTATTACCCCCCCTATTATTTTTTCCAAAATTTTTCCAACACATTTCTAAACATAATAGTTTTAATAACTCATTTTTAATAACTGATTTATTTTCTCTTTGCCATGATGACAGTATATAATATTTGTCTAGATGTTTTTCAAGACACTTCTATACAGCTTAAAGTGACATTTAAAGGCTTAACTAGGTTAATTAGGGTAACTAGGTAATTAGGGTAATTAGGCAAGTTATTGTATAATGATGGTTTGTTCTGTAGACTATCAGGAAAAAAATATATAGCTTAAAGTGGCTAATAATTTTGTCCTAAAAATGGGTTTTAAACATTTTAAAACAGCTTTTACTGTAGCGGGAATAAAACAAAAATGACTTTTTACAGAAGAAAAAATATTTTCAGACATAATCCTTGCATGCAAATTTCCTTGCTTTGTTAAACATAATTTGGGAAATATTTAAAAAGGTAAAATAAATTCTAAGGGGGCTAATAATTATGACTTCAACTGTATGTATGTATGTATGTATGTATGTATGTATGTATGTATGTATGTATATA
>CAIGQZ010032594.1:10248288-10263249 GCA_903798205.1 Danio tinwini
TTTTTTTTTTTTTAAATAGGACTGGGCGATATGGCAAAAATGCAATCTCAATAATTATTGTAATAAATAAATCAATAATAATAATTAATAATTATTATGATAACAATATACATTTCAAAATCAGCTGCCAATGCTTTCAGATTTAAAAGCAACAATGAGTATCCCAACAATGACTGAAGCCACAAACATTAGAGGGTCCATTAAATGGCATAAAATTTTCAGCCGATAAATTTTTGGTGGCCGAAAATTCAGTATATCTCTAATATCAGCACTTTTAGATTCTCATTGTTGCACATTTCTGTTGTGTGATTGGCTCTAAGTCCAGAGCTTATCATTGTTATTGACATAAATTATCGCGATTCGATATAATATCGGCCCAGCCCTAATTCTAAATATCACTTAAAGGGATAGTTCACTCAATAATGAACATTTTGTCATCATTCTCACCCTTTACCTCTTTTAAAGTGTGTAAAGGGTGTTTCTTTGTCAAACACAAAAGAAGATATTTTGAAGAACGCTCAAAACCATTGGCTTACATAGTATTTGCTGTTGTGTGGAGTCAGTGGTTACAGGTTTTCAGTCTCTGAAATATCTTTTGTGTTTAACTAAAGAAAGAAACTCACTCGAGGGTGATTATTAAACAGTGAGAAATTTTAATTTGGATGAACTATTTCCCAAACCAGTCTTGCTATTTTAGTTAACTTTCCGCCCTAATCTGGCAATACAACTAAAGTCTAAACAACTAAAAAGTGCACAACTCTTCTAAAATTTGCATTTTTCTCTGACTCTTGTGTGTGGGCTCAGTAGTTTTATTTTTATAGTGACAAATAAAGTCCTTTCATTGCCTTTATAAAATAAATGAACATAAACATAGGAGGCAGGACAAATGAAGAAAATGTCAGGTTTTTGCATCTGAACTCTTCAATTAGACAAGACTAGAAACAACTTTTCTTTTCCTCAGTGTTCAATTTCTTGCATCATGACACAGAAAATATTAAATGTGCAAGACGGATGAAAATACATGTAGGTCTAGACATTTTTTATTTTTTAGCAAAACTTGTTTGCAATGTGATCACAATTGTGAAAGTGACACTTCTTGTTTTAACACCCCCTCCAACCTCAAAAAATGTCTACATGTACATAAATATGCCAAAAGGTTTCATTTTTTGTTGAACTTCACAATAACAAAGCGTTGTGCAATCATTTGTTTTTTTACAGTAGTTAAATCGGGGTTTCTACTTGTTTCATCAAGTCAGATTTAAGACTTTTTAAGACTATTATAAATTAAATTCCAGACTTATACAAGGCTAAACGCTAATGATTTTTTTTCTAATAGCCCAGTTAAAACATGTTATTGAGATGAAATGTTAGCTATTGGATGGCCTGATTGGGCACCTTTACAGGGATATAGGAAAATTAAGACCTGTTTAAAATTATTTAAGGCTTACAACACAATATTTCAGTGATTTTAGAGTTTACAAAACTTAAGACATTTTAAGACCAATATAAATTAAATCTCTTACTAACACAAGGCTAAACGGTAAGGATTTTTTCTAATGGCCCAATTAAAACATGCTATTGAGTCAAAATGTTCGTTATTGAATGCATGTTGGCCTAAATGCTTAACATGGATATAGGAAAATTAAGACACGTTTAAAATGATTTAGGGCTTACAACACAATATTTCTGTGATTTTAAGACTTTTTAAGGCCTAGAATTTAGTTTTACGAAATTTAAGACATTTTAAGACCTTTGTAAGACCATTATAAATAAAAAAAATGAGACTTACACAAGGCTAAACGCTAAGATTTTTTTCTAATGGCCCAGTTAAAACATAAAAAAACATGTTATTGAGATGGAATGTTAGTTATTGGATGCATGTTGGCCTGATTGGGCAGCTTTACATGGATATAGGAAAACTAAGACCTGTTTAAAATTATTTAAGACTTACAACACAATATTTCAGTGATTTTAGGACTTTTAAAGGCCTAAAGCTTAGTTTTACAAAACTTAAAGACATTTTAAGACCTTTTTAAGACCAATATAAATTAAATCTCAGACTAACACAAGGCTAAACAGTAAGGATTTTTTCTAATGGCTCAATTAAAACATGTTATTGAGACGAAATGTTCGTTATTGAATGCATGTTGGCCTAAATGCTTAACATGTATATAGGAAAATTAAGACCCGTTTAAAATGATTTAAGACTTGCATCAGAATATTTCAGTGATTTTAAGACTTTTTTATAGCCTAAAAATTTGTTTTATGAAATTTAAGACTTTAACAATTTTTTAAGACCATTGCAATTAAATTTCAGGCTTAATCAAGGCCAAACTCTAGGGATTTTTTCTAATGGCCCAGTTAAAACATAAAAAAAACATGTTATTGAGATGGAATGTTAATGATTAGATGCATGTTGGCCCGACTGCATAGCTTTACATAGATATAGGAAAATTAAGACCTGTTTAAAATGATTTAAGACTTACAACACAATAATTCAGAGATTTTAAGACTTCTTAAGCCCTAAATTAAATATTTTGTTTTATGAAATTTAAGAAATTAATGAATTTTAAGACTTAAGACCCCACAGATACCTTGTAAAAGTATTGTGAAAGTGTGTAATTGTGACTCAAAGACAATAAAAACTTTTTTAAGTGATGGAATTTTGTTTTAATATTTGGGTTACACTTGCATTTGCACACAATAAGCATGAACAACATCTATACACAACAAAACATCATACAGAAAATGTCTCATTTCCCACTTTCTAGCTCTACTCAATGAAAATGACAGCAATTCAGAGCAAATGTACACGGGAATGGTGTAATTACACTATATCCAGTCTTCAGGACGGTAAAGAGCACAATCAAGTGAACAACAAACAATAATAAATATGTTAAATTTGAACTCTTTACATCCTCTTCAGTAGATTCATACCATACGGCGATTAAGATTCCCCAACAATAAATAATCTTTATCTATGTGTTTGATTGAGTTATTAAGACAAAGCATTTGTACAACAACATCAAAAAAATAACACACACACACACATTCAAACACACGCACACACACACACAAATGGAATGGAATGCGACAGACTTCTTCAGTCCATCCGGATCTTCTGATTGGTCATCCTGTAGATGATGCTGTCATAACCAGGATCCATGTTCCAGAGGTTGTAGGAGATAGCGATGACGGCTAATGCCAACACGATCATTAGCCACAGGATGATGTTAAAGATTACGGCGTAGTCAAAGCCGTACTTGTAGGCCAGGTTGTAGGGGCTTCCAGGGTTACTCTGAAACAACCACATGCTAGTGTTAAAAAGTAGGTCAGCGTTCAGGAGCAGGTCAATGGTGGGGGGTTTTCTACTGCAAACGTCTCTTTGTTTAGGAGAAAAACAATAAGGATACTGGCTCTAAAGGTCATATTTAATAAGGGTGAAACCATTTCTCGGACAGAAAACAAAACTAAGAACATGCTAGTGCTAGTTAACCCATTAGCTAAGCAATACCTTGGAAAGCACCTGCTGAACGCTACATAAAATCTACCAACATTTAATGTCTTACAGGCACGTTCTTGAATCGATTGGGTCTTCTTGAGCCCTGATGAATGAAATAAGGCTCCAAAATCAACATATTTTTAAGAACACTTCATTTGTCCATGCCAAAATGTTTAGGTTTTGACTTACGATCTGCTTGGACTCGAGGATGGAGCGTGATTTTCTGGTCAAAGGGACTTCAAATGTCTTTACGGTCACGACTTCTACAACCGCATTGTTTCCGTAAACACTGGAGACGTCATCTGCAAACTTCACACAAGCACAAAAGCATTAAAAACAACAGCACTGTTTATTTAATCAGTACTAACAGTACAAATTACACACACACACACACACACACACACACACACACACACACACACACACACTTTGATGTAAAATCTGAGTGGAGAAATCTTTGCATTAATTTAATGAATGACGTTTAATGAATCATGACAAAAGAACCAATGGATCTTATGTTCTTAGTAAATAAAAAGAAATATTCTGATATTTAAATCAAACTAAATATGTTAATTAATTTGTCAATAGCATTTTAGTGTCTAAATAGCAGTGTCCAAATGTCTCATTTCCATTTAAAGGTATAGTTCACCCAAAAATAAAAATTCTGTCATCATTTACTCATCCTTTCCTTCAAACCTTACCTGAGTTTTTTTCTTCTGTTGAACATAAAAGAAGATGTTTTGAAGCATGTTCTAACCATCGACTTCCACAGTATTTGTTTTTCTTACTATGGAAGTCAATGGTTACAGGTTTCCAACATTCTTCAGAATATCTTCATTTGTGTTCAACAAAAGAAAGAAACTCAAACAGGTTTGTAAAAAGTAAAGGGTGAGTAAATGATGACATAATTTTTATTTTTAGGTGAATTACGTAGTAAATAGTTACTAGTTTCTTCAAAATATATTTTGTGTTCAATAGAAAAAAGAAACTCAAAAGATTTGGAACCCCTTGAGCGTGAGAGCGTGAGTGAATTTAGATTTTTGGGTGAACGATCCCTTTAAATAATTCAGGAAATTTCCTTGGTGGTAACATCATCTGGAAAACCTTATTAGAAAGAAAACAGTAAGAAGCTCAAACAAATACCTTCTGCAGTGCAATTGTGAGGATCCTGGTGGCGTCGGTGTACTGAGGCGAGTCTGTGCCATAGCGGCGGACGATCTCCTCAAGTCCCGCCAGCTCCAGAGAGTAAAGATCAGGAGCAGGATCTTTAGCCAGATGCTTGTGTTTCTGCAACTGTAGCAGACAAACAGTTCAAACAACACAGAATGAATCAATCCTCAGTGGAATCACTCGCCACTGGCTTGCTTGGTTTGGGACTTGTGGAGCTGCGCATCAATGGATTTGCTCTTCAGTGTTTGGACTTTCAGCAGTAAAAATTAAACCACACTGAACTGAACTTCACCTCTGAAAACTGGACTGACACAGTTTCAGTTTAATAGAACTCCTATGTTAAGCTGCTTTGACACAATCTACATTGTTAAAGCGCTGTAGACATAAAGATGAATGAATGGAACAATTCTCTATGTTTTAAAACTGCCACTGTCATTTCATTTGATTACAGATTTGATTTGGAGAATTTTTTAAACAACTTTCAAAATAAAGTGTTGTAAACACTTTACAAGAAGATTGATTAATGTATTTACTAATGAACAACCCATATATTTATTACAGGATTTATTCATCTTCACTGATGTTAGTTAATGAAAACAGTTTTTGATTGATAGTTCGTTAACTCACGGTGCATTAACTCATGTTAACAACATTTCAACGTTTTAATAACACGTTGGTGAATGTTGATCAATATTTAATAAATGTTGTAGCAAAGTATCTAATTTTTATGCTGGGTACACATTAAGCCTAGAGCAGCACATCACTAGCTCTAGTTTACTCAAGGGATGTTTTTTCCCATTTTTCACTTCAATTATTTGAACTTGAGATGCAATTGAGGTGAATTCCACGCATTCGCAGCAAACGCATCATGCATGCTGCATCATTCACAACACGTGGCAGTAATTTAACTTTATTCATGTGTTTGCAATAACTTTGTATACAATTTACTCATGTGAAAAGTTAATTCCGCATATGATGTGAAACCAGCATTAGTTCATGTTAGCAAATACATTAATCTAACCTAAATGTAAAGTGTGACCAAACAGTTCATTTATTATGGGATTTCTATAGATAAAACAGCACATAGATTCTAAAAAAATCTGGCTACATTAAATAATAAAGGAAATGTTAACATTTTTTCTATGGCTGTGTGATTAATTGAAATTGTATCAGAATCGTGATTTGAACATGAGCGATTTCTTAATCATCTGTGGATCAATTGGTAGCACAAGAAATCATTAATTATTTCCGTTTTATTTATTATCTGAGCCTGAACAATCTTTTATTTTGAAAAATTACCGTATTCTCTGGGTTACATCAGTCACTTGAGCGCCAAAATTTAACCCACAAGCTAGCAAAATGAGTAGGAAGCAGACATCTTTAAAAAAAGTTTCTTTGCGAAGGGGAAAATGCTCAGTGAAGGACCAATGAACTGCCAAGGAGTAGATCCACAACAAATTTGTCAACAAATCAGGTGAATCCAGCATGTCTGTGCAAGAAGATCAACTGCTGGAGATCAGAAAAGACGACGGCCTTAGAGGCTGTTCACTTATCGCGTCTTTTCTAGAGTTTGTGCAAGTTTGTTTTTCCAATGGAGGTGAGGGGCTTGCGCGAACAAGCAGCGTGACGCTCTTGCGCCTTCCAGACGCACCAGTTAAATGAATGCCATGAGGAGCCCACCGCAAGTCATGTGACAAGAACTGACCGTTCAGCTTTTATGGAATACACACATTTTGGTAGACTAATTATCTCAGACAAACAAAGAACATCCAAACACTGCAGTGCTTTGTCATTATCTTTATAAATAAAATTGTCAAGCGTAGACCCGTCCGCGGTGATAAAAAGGTTGAGGACCACTGCCTTACAGCACAATTTTCCCACAGCATGCCATTTGAACTAATCATAACACAGCGCGCCTATACTGAGCGCGAGAACAGGAAACTGAGCTTAATGACAATAGTCTGCATAAACAGGGATGATGAGTTCAGCACAGGAGGACTTGATGCCCCAAAAAAGTCAACATCTGTGGTGTGGGATTACTTTGGATAGAGAAAGGCTGATGTTCTGCAGAATCAGGTCATTTGTAAGACCTGTCAGTCACATATCGTGTCTGAAAGTGCGTGAAAAGTGCAAGGCGCGTCGCTTCTTTCAGCATTCAACGCGCTTTGCACTTGTGCTCCTTTATCGTTGCTCGGCGACCATCAACCGTGTTTGGGTGTTCTGTGTTTGTCTGAGGTAATTAGTTTACCGAAATGTGTATATTCCATTCAAATTATGAAGCTGATTGGTTAGTTCTTTTTACGTCACTCGCGGTCAGTGGTGTAAAGTAACTAATTACAAATACTCAAATTACTGTAATTGAGTAGTTTCCTTTAGGAATTGTAATTTACTGAGTAGTTTTAAAAATGTGTACTTTTACTTTTCCTTGAGTACATTTTTAGTGCAGTATCGGTACTTTTACTCCATTACTTTCTTTCAACCTGCAGTCGCTACTTTATTTTTCTTGTCTATGGGGATTAGAAAAATCAGTCCTGAGATTCCTGTCCAATCAAATCACACATACCATAGAAGGTAAATCGCATCATAATGAACTACCTCAAGACGTGTGCACTTTATAATTGCAGTAAACTGTTCGGAAGTATTAAAAGGGTCTATGAAGATGTTCAAAATCTTTACGCGCATTGACCCAGAGACTGTTTAGAAGCATGTCAACTCAATGTCAGGCCAACATCAATATCCAAAGTCCAACCTAAAACCAACCAAATATCAACGTCTAATGATGTTACAGCTTGACATTGCATGAACGTTATCCCTATGACATCTATCAGACGTTAAGTTTTGGTTGCCGTACCTCATGAATAAATGTCCGTATTTGACGTCATATATGACGTTGGTTTAAGATGTTGGCTCGACATTGGATTTTGGTCACTTTCTAACGACCTAAAATCAACCAAATATCAACGTCATTTGACGTCATTATTGGACATCAAAATAATGTTGTCCTTAGCTGCTGGTTTGACAATTAATTTTGGTCACCTGACATAACAACCTAAATCTAACCTAATGTCTCATGATGTTGTGTGCCTGCTGGGCAATAACTAAATGCACTACAGAATGTTACGTTTACACACACAGGCACAAATTACATGTAAACATATCAGCTTTTGACAGCATAATACTCACTACTCTTGAGTAATTTTAAAAGGGCTACTTTTTACTCATACTTTAATATTTACAGCAGATACTTTTACTCTAGTCGCACTACAGTTTTAGGCAATTAATGGTACTATTACTTAAGTATGATCTTTTAGTACTCCTTCCACCACTGCACGCGGTGCGCTTGCAGCATTCTGAAAGTAGAAATCTTTTCAAGTGGGTGCGCATGGAATACACGTGCACGTCACTCCCAATATGCGTGCATTATTTACATTGGAAATAATGAATTTGTGCAAAAGACGCGATATGTGAATGGCCTATTTCATGGCAGCATCACAAAGAGGTCTATGATATATGCATGGCAAGAAAAACAAACACGCGCACACGCGCGCACACACACACACACACACACACACACAGTAGTTTATTTATTTGTTTTGCCATAGGTCTGTTCTAGAGCTAATTTGTTACACCTTTAGTAGGTGATTTTTTTTTCTTTTCCTTATGTCTGTTTTAGAGGCATGTTACAGGTCTTTGATGAAGATCTAATTGTTTCCATTGGAAATATGTTTCAGAATCTGTGTGTGCGTGTCAAATCACAATATTGTTCAAGAAAATCGTGATGGGTTTCTTTTGCCCATAATGCACAGCTCTATTTTTTTCCCAACAGAAAAGACGGAACTAAGAAAAAAACTGAGAAATGAAACCTAATTTATATGATACAAATGGTCTTTTATTCACTTATATGTTTTAACGCCATATCAAAACATACAAAGAACAACAAAACTAATAAAAGATCATGTAAGATCTTTCAATTTAGTCCACGATAAATATTCTAAAATGTAGGAGACCTGTTTAAAACAGTTCCCTTAAAATATTCTCACAAACAGTCATAATGTGTTGGAATGAAACTCACCAGAGCTGAGATGTCATACAGCACCTGAATCTCAGAGAGGAACAGAAGATCGGCCTGAAACACACACGCACACAAACATACATATTTAGACCAGCACGTAGTTTGGGGTGGGAAAACAAACCCAACATGCACGTTCTGCATGGTTGTTCACGGTTTCGATCTGTAACAAGTACTTTCACATATCGATGAATAAAGCAAGTCAGAGAAAGCCACTTCCTATTTCAGCCCCAAAACAGTCCATGTGTGTATAGCTATGTATATATACTGCATAGTCTAAAAAATAAACTGATACAGAAATACTAGAGCATGCGTTTACCTCATTGTTGCGGCTGAGAGAGACAAGAGGAAGGGACGTGAGAACGGATCCGTCCTGGGACAGACGTCCACGAATCTGCTGCAGAGTGACGGGAAGATCCTCAAAAACTGTGTTGGCCATTCCCATCATATACAGCCTCTGAAAGACAAAATAAAGATTCTTTCAAAATTAGACACTAATAGCAAATGTTATTTGATGAAATATTCAATGATATTTGATCACATTTTTACAATTTGTAAGAACTACAGCAATAAGTTAATAATTCATCATTGTTATCATTTCACTGACTTTTTATTTATTTTCAATATAAAAACAGATCCACGGCAAGTAATAAGTAGGCCCACACGGAATCTGCGCGCAGAATTATGCAGATTTCCACAGATTTTCAGCCCATCATTGATTCTGTTTATTTACTTGAGTAAATGTGTGTAAATTTATATTTATTCAGTTTTTAAATTAATTTCAGTAATATTATTGACTAATATGAATTTGTTCATATGACTTATTAATTTTTACTTCATGTATTAAGGTTTTAGTTATGATACTGCCAAACTCATTCCGCATAAATTTGCTGATTTTTAACTAAATTCTCAGCAGAAATAGCAAAAAAAAAGTCTGCAGATTCTGCCTGGCCCTAGTAATAAGATAAAGAATATACAATACATTTAGGTAACACTTTAGTAACAATTTACAATACTAACTACTGACCTCTTACCTGCTTATTATTAATATATTATTTAAAGATATTAAGATATTATCCTGCCCAACACCTAAACCCAACTACTAACTTACTAATTATAAGCAGCAAATTAGTAGTTTATTGAGCTAATAGTTTTAGTAAAAATATTGTTTATAGCATAAATTATTGTATAATTTTAAATTCATAACAATACATAATAATTTGAAATATAAGAAATTGTTACAATTAAAACACCCTAAAATATTCCTACAAAAACTAATTACTCTGAAAAACATGGTGCAATTTGGTGTTATGAAATTGTCCAATACTATTATAGATTCATTATTCCTTTATTTGTCATCATATTTAATCTTCATGGCTATTGTTGTACTTTACATTAATATTCATATTGTTCACCTTTGTATGTTACGTCATTATTATTCTAGTATTGTTCATATTATTATGCTACACAGAAGGCTAAACAAATACCTGTAGAAAACACTCTTTCCACTCTATATGAACCAGACACTTTCTTATAAACTCCATATTACAGCAGAGAGAGGGAAAGGATCTGCAAAGGACCTGGAGCTGGGAATCGAACTCGGGTCGCCATTTGTACTTCAGTGCTATATGTTGGCGCACTTTACCACTAGGCTATTCTCACCAAGGATTTTCAAATGTATTAACAAATTCCTTGGAAATGTCAATTATTCTGAGTAACTGCATATTACTGGTATATTTTGACAGCTACTGTTGTTAACCCTATTCATATCTTAAAGGTGCAGTAGGTGATTGTCTTCAGAAACATTTTGTGTTGTTCTGGTTAAAAGTCTCTTCACTTTCCAATAGTACTAGTTAAAGTAAAGGATTTAAATGTATTTATGTGTTTTTATATTCAGGGTAAGGCATAAGACAAAATTTTTTTTTCATCCAATAAAATGTTGTCGGGCCAATATCTCCCATAATTCTGATAAGTAGCCCAAACTGTCTGTCAACAAATGTAGATTTGTACAACTGCGCACCCGTTCACGCAGATCCGCCGATGCGCGTTCACGTGGACACGAGTGACAGCGCTAAAAACAAATGCTCAATCAAAACTTTTGAAAATCCTGAATGAATATTGGAGTTACTTTTGACGCTGGAGGAAAGACGACACCATGGCTGAAGTATTTCTGTTAGACAAGTAATGTTGTTTTTTTAAAACTATTTTAGTCGCGCAAAGCTGATGTAGATTTTGTTTTTACAAATGGGCTATATGCACAGAAGTGTTGCTCAGCCACTGAAATCTTTCTGTGAAAGATTGATGTGACTGTTCAGTTGCTTAAGAGACCTTTTACAGAGGTCATCAACTATATTTGTCAGAGGGCCAGAGTTTTACCAGACAGTCCGCTTGAGGGCCGGACCCCCAAGAAGAAATTCAAATTAAAATCTCATTTTGGCTTAACATTAGGTTTAATGTTTATACTTTTTCAATTTCATTACAAAACCAAAGGCATTTGATTCAGGCTCCCATCACCTATACCACAGTCAACCACTAGGAGTGATAGATATTTTGCCTCAACTCAATTAGGCTAAGTCAACAAGGGGAAATGTAACTAGCCATTGATTAAGCACTGTGAGTAGCCCGTTTCAGCATTGTGATTTGAATTCAAGCCCACTTAACGTTTCATTTGATGTGCGAACATTATTTGTGAAATTATTTGTTTTGTTCTGGTACCAGGTTATTTATTTATCATGCTATTTTAAGTTGTGCCAGATTGTTTTTCCTCTTTTTTTTTTGTCCTGAGGCAGACATACCAAGTCTCCCGGAAGTTCTGTCAGTCTCCCGCAAATGCATAGACTCCCGGATGCCCGTAAACGAACGATTATCTCCCGATAATCGCACGTCTCCCTTCCGCTCCTCAAATATGTCGCGCACCTCTCTCCACCGCATCCCTCCTTGCTTTTCATCACACACATGTCGCGCGCACTCCGCCTACACCCCACCCGGTCTTCACTTACGCTAAAACCTGTTTGAAACAATAAATGCTTAACGCCGCATAGTCTGTCTGAGTCTGTCCTCATTTCGAAGTGTAGCCTTATAGTAATAAATGCTGGTTATTCTGACAAGAGACTCAGTTGTTCTTATTTTTAGTTGCTTTAATAGTGTGGACCACTATTTTTTTTTTGATCCTCACAATTTTGGAATCCAGTCGCGGGCCGGATTGAACGGCTCAGCGGGCCGGATTTGACCCACGGGCCGCCAGTTGATGATCAGTGTTTTACAACATCGATAATGTTTATTTTTAACAACAAAACATCAGCAAATAGCGTTATTTTGCCTAGTCTGCTTTACTAAGCTAAAGTTGATTTCATATTCACATTGGTTCATTTTTGAACAATGACAACCGGTGACGCGCTCTCTATATTGTTTACCATGCTACTTTGGCTGCTAACTACATAACTGAAAATGTGCTAGATATAACACCGTTTTTGTTCAGAATTGTAATATTATAAAGTACTATTAAGTTTTCGCTCCGGTTTCCTTCATAGTCCAAAGACATGCAGTACAGGTGAATTGGGTAGGCTAAATTGTCCGTAGTGTATAAATGAGTGTGCATGGATGTTTCCCAGAGATGGGTTGCGGCTGGAAGGGCATCCACTGCATTAAACAAAATTCTGGATAAGTTGGCAGTTCATTCCGCTGTGGCGACCCCAGATTAATAAAGGGACTAAGCCGAAAAGAAAATGAATGAATGACTATAAGGTTTTCTATCTAGTGAATGGCATGATTTTGTGGGTCTCCGTCATCTTTAATGCGCGCATTCGCGATTTCAGGAGGTGTGGATTTGGACGACAGGGAAGGGATTGTATTTGAAAGATACTATGCTAACTGGTTAGCATTAAGGCAGATCACCTACTGCACCATTAACTTTTTCTGATTTTGATTGTAATGTACTAACATGCCCCTTTTTGTAAAGCTGCTATGGATTATTCTGAAAAGCGCTACACAAATAAACTTGACAAATTCTTTGTTGCTTGTTTTGTATACACACTCCATAGACATAATTTGAACTTTTTATATGTTGTTCTTTGAATTGGTCTCTCCTGATAATAGATGTTCTGGCATTTGCAATGTGCTGCTCCTCCTTTCCTGCTTGAAGGGTGTCAAAACCACAACTCAGCTTATATGAATTAACCTTTTGTATTTGTCACGATGACATGACATAGCCCTCACTCTGACTCATGCTACATGGAGAAAACATTTTGCAGTGTATAGATTAGTGGCTTAATGGAGAAGCAGAAAAATTTATTTAAATGTTTTACTTTCAGGAAATAAATGAACGTTGCATTGTAGCATTGAAAGCAAGCCAGGTTATGATAATATTCTTCACAGTAGGTTTTAAATGTGCACTAAACATTTTATTCATTTTTCTTCGGCTTAGTTCCTTTATTCATCAGGGGTCTCCACAGCGGTATGAACCGCAAACTAACCAACATATGTTTTACACAGTGGATGCCCTTCCAGTGACCTTCTCGCTGTGAGGCGACAGCGTTAACCACTGAGCGACCGTGTTGCTGTGCACTAAACATTAGTTTTTTGTTTTTGTTTTTGTTTTTACCACAGTGATGATTGAATCTCAAAACACATTCACAGCCAATCAGTGACAAGGGGCGTATCTTACAACTGTAACTGAGATATCAAAAAGGGGTGGTTCCTGTAGGGTTATGGCCTTGTTTGTTTTGGTTCTTATATCAACATAGTTTGGATAATTCATGCACCTTTGATGTTGTACTGAGCGCAGAACCATATATTAGTGTATTAATACATAACATGAACATTCCATTGATGTATGGTTAAAATAAATGTAAATATTGAGAAAATCACCTTTAAAGTTGTCTAAAGTAAGTTCTTAGCAGCACGCGCTACTATCAAAAAATTGGTTTTGATATACATTTACAGTAGGAAATTTACAAAACATCTTCATGGCACATGGTCTTATACTTGTAAATGTAATTTTGGCTATTGTCAAAAATATACCTGTTCAACGTAAGACTAAATTATTCCAGGTCACACATATTGTAACTTTATTGGCATTGATTACAATACAATTTTTGTCAAGCCACAAAAATTCAAGGGTCCTGTAATAACCCCCTGAAACATTAGAGCATTTCCAGCATTATAGATGTGACTTTTGCAGTAAAAGTCACAACATAAATTCACATAGAAAGTATATGTTAAGATTATATTGAAATATCTGTTTATATTTTACAAAACAACTGACCACAGAGTTATGGGATCAGAAAAATATCAATCTGTAAACATATTTTGTATTTTAAATGAGTAAATTAAACATGCGTTACGGATGTGACAAAAAAAGGTCTGTGAGTTTACAGTATACAACATACTTTGTAGAAATTGAGTGAATTAAACTGCACAACCCAAAAGAAATAATGCTAATCAAAAGAGTAAGAGTTGGCTCACTATAGACATTTTTTTTGTTGTTTTATTTGACATTTTAGCATTTATGAGGAAAAAGCTTTGTTATGGATGTTACACTTGTCCGTTATGGATGTGACGGATGTTAAATTGCCACTTGTGTGACTTTGGTAAATCAAATATAATAGTCTGAAAACACTGACAGAGACATTTTTGAGTATAGTAAAAGTACTGTAAAATACTTACTTAAACAAAAAATGTAGAAGCGGTTTCTCTATTTTGGTGAAAACTATTTTTTTCATGGCATGGTTGACATTTGCATGGAACTGCTCATTAGTATTTTATTTCTGATGAGTATTTCAAAGAGTGCCCCATAAAGGGTTAAACTGCACACTGCTTCTTCATTCTCAAATGCATGGTTTGCAATGCAGAGCATTTTGCTTGTCTGCAGGCATCATAAGTGTGGTTAGTGTTTCATTATGGTCATACCTCTTCACTGGGGGCAAGCTGTAAGACCACAGGTGTGCTATCAGCAAACAGAGTGTGAACTGTATTCGCCACACTGTCCAGAGTGAACGGAACCGGCTGCAACATAAACAGTAAGATAAAACATCAGACTGAATGACAGACAGAAAGATTTTTTCATTTTGTTCGTGCATCAAACCCAATTTTGAACAATGATTTAGTATATATAGAAGTAGTCTGTCATATTAAATGCAAGTACAGTGTCCACTTTACGCTAGTTTTTAAACAGCAGATGGTGCTCTAGACTAGTTTATAACAGCCAATGGCGCTCTAGGCT